>CM031239.1:639973648-640080157 GCA_018340775.1 Taxus wallichiana var. yunnanensis | reverse complement strand
TCCAGTTACGTATTCTATCCAATCAGCATGTTCATGTATATTTAATAAACTGTATTGTAGTATTAATTTTGATAACAACATTTTAAATTAAGCAGGCAAGAAGCTGACGAGTTCATGCTTCACGGATGGGAGATGTCTTTAGTTGTGTGATTATTTTCATTAAAATTATGGATACTGATTAAATAAGAGTAAATCAAGTATTGCAGAAGGCCTCATATTTTTCAAATGGATATGCTAACTAGACAAATAAGAAAATATAAATAATTTCGTTGTTTAAAAATTTATTTTGATAAAATTCTGAAACATTAGAAAGTTGAAAAGTTATAGAATTTTTTTTTGATTGGTGGATTGAGGAGAAATTTTAAGTAAGATGTTTGAGCTTAGCTTAGCACGCATTAAGGTAACCTAATACTTCACATTATAAAATTTTGAGCTTATGGATTCTTTAGCATTTAACAAGTCAAAGAATATTATTTTTATCTTAACATCATTGGCGTATGAAATACTCATAAATACCATAGTAATTGGATATTATCGATAAAGGAATTAACAAAATAAAGTAAGATATTGTCATCATAGAGTCAAAATTAAATGTTACGTTATGCCACAAAAGCATATTTTGACATGTACAAAATGTCTGTACTATGTAATTTTTTTGTATAAGGGTTAATATGGGGATTTTGAAAGTACTGCATCCTTTGAGGAAAAGGGTCTTTAAGGAAGAATATGACATTGAAATCATAGAAGAGAGAAATCGTAGGTAGTAAAAGAAAAAATGCCACATAGAGTACGACCGCAAAAAGAAAATTTACATTTTTTGAAATTTTTGAGGATAGCTACTTTCGACATAGTGAGTCAGCATCTTAGAATTTTCCTTGTTCCTCAAATTCTCCTTTCACCAAAATCATATTCAGTTCTTTTGTTCTCCAAAATATTTGTTTGGTTCTCATACTCTTGCATTACCATATTTTTGCAAATATGGTCACTTTGTAATCTTATCATGACACATTTAATGAAACTCATTCTTAACATGAATATCTTTAAAATATTGTCATTGAAAATGTCGATGATGTCGTAGCCATTGAATTTTCTTTGAGTATGTGTAAGTGGAGGACTATTTGTGGAAAAAAATAGGGCCGACAAAATAATATCAATTTATAAAAAAACATATTCTCTTCTATTCTGTGCACCACCATGTCCATAAATCAATTCCAATATTCACTTTTGTATTTTGAAAATTGAGCCACCATCCATACCTTTAGATTATTCTTTTTGAGACTTAACCAAAAAAAAGTTCTTGAGAGTGTTTTGGGTTTTTAAAATTATGCAAATAATTCCTCTCATGTTATTATGCATTAATCGGCATTCATTCCACTGTATAAGATGTGATCTATTCGTTCTCTTTCACTTCTCTAACAAATGTTTACTATATTACGCATGGAATTATTTATTTGATAAAAAAATACCTTATCATAAAATATTGAATAACAAACTTGCTTCCATTTTAATTATTTACAAAATCCCTACATGGATATAAGCCCTAATTAGCTATGGAAAATTTTACATGGATATAAGCCCTAATCAGCTATGGAAAATTTTACATTACCATAAGAATTTGGTAATTTTGGAGGGATTGAAGGTGATTAATTCATACCGATTTTTTTGGCATGGAGAGGAAATCAAAACGTTTCCAGAAATCAAGCACAAAATTTTCGATGCTTGCACTGGTGATTTTTCTATTGATGAATAATCTTACGCATTGATGAAGAGAATAGAAAGGAAAATGTTAAAAATATAAACTCAAAAATTGTCTACTTATAGTGATATGTAAACAAATCCAGCTACGATTTTGTTGTTGGCGTGAATTTAAGAGGGCATGCGTATGATTTTACATTGCTTTTCATTAAATGGTTGATTAATGGATGACAACAGTTACATACTCTCGAAAGGGATCACATATTTTGAATGGCACATGTAATTTTAAATGGAGAAATTTTACATAGCTTGAATTAATGGCTAATTAATGTTGAGGTAAACACAACATTAATTAGCATTTTCCTACTGAAAATGTTATCATTAATATTACTGTATTGTTAAATGCCTTAATGTAAAATTTAATAATATAATCTTGTATTGTAAAATATCCCTTTATTAAGGTAAAAATAAATAATTTTGTTACTTTAAGCGTCACTCTTGATCACTTGTTTGAGATGTTTTGCATATGTAGCCATAAAATAATATTTAACCATCGTGAATTATTAATATATAGATTTATATATATATAAATTATAAAAATTTACATCAATATATATTAAAAATAATAGAAATTTATCATCTGAAATAATTTGTATAAATAAACATTGTTTTGTATTTTTTGAAGGGTAGTTGAAAAATTACCGTTATCAAAAAAATTTTTTTAGCCAGTGAGTTATCACACTTAGCTATGTGAATCAAGACTCACTTAGCGATGGTAGACTCTAGGTGTGGCCCGGCTTAGAAGTGTGAGTGGGCGCGCAAAGTTGAGACTAACTGACACCAGAAGTGTGAGTGAATACTGCCTTACTTAGCGAGTGTCCGTTGATACTCACACTTAAAGTGTGAGTCGAGAGATGTGCGACTTGAGTCACACTTAGAGCGTGTGATGCGTCACATTGTGAGTGTGATCACACTTATACACTACTTTACCAAATTTATAAATGACAATTCAAGATTTTTTAAACTATACTTAATATATATAAATAAATTATTTATATAAATGTATATAAATACTTGGCCAGGTCACCTTTAAACATCACGATTCACATAGTGAGTTCTATAAAATATTTGAAAGTATGTTACGTCTAAAATCACGAAAAACATCTAAATAACCATCAAATTTAACACCATTCAAGGAAGTTCAGGGAAGGGATTTTCAACATCAACGTTTATTGATTTGAATAAGGTATGCATGAATAGTTGTATATGTATGATGGTATTAAGATTGATATGTGGCATAAATGACAACAATCACTTATGCACTATCTTGAAGTTAGCGGTCTTGGCTTAGCTTGTATGTAAATTAGCGAGGCGCTTGGCTTATGTAAGTTGGACCATCTTGGTTTATGTGGCAAAAGTGGAATCGATAACTAGCATTATTGGAATCTAGAAATAGTGAAATTAGAAGTTGGATAATAGGGAAATTGGAATCGATAATACGTAAATTAGGAATCGATAATAGAAAATGGAACTCGAATAAGTCAATATTGACAATATTGGAATCCAATATTATTATTAATTGGAATCGATATTCTTTACTAATAGAATCCAATATATCCAAAATGGAATCTAATATATGCTTAAAATGGAGATGGATTTCTTGAATATTTGAAATATTGGAGTCTCGATTCTTCAGAACAAGTCCCGAGTTTAGTGAAATAAGCATTATGTGCATTGTAAATAAAACTCATTATTCACACTAACTTACTAATGTAATATATGACTATTACATATTACAAGATAATAATGTGTGTACTAATCTAAATATTATTCTTAACATTTACCCACTTAGTGTGAACATGGGTGAGGTTACATGCATTAATAACTTTTGCTCATGTTATGCTGTCTTATGATTTTCAAGAGTACCTTAAACTCCAAAGGTTTTCTAGTGGAACAATTAACCACTTACATGTATGTAATTTTTCTAAGAGATTAAAAACTCTCAAATTGGTTTTTTTATTGGATCGCAGTAACCTTGATTTATATAAATACATGTTTCCCCACTCAGATTTTGAATAAAATTTATATTCGAGGAAAATACGAGAAATATGTGCTCACATGAGAGAGATCATATTAAATAATCTGAAAAATTATCACATATTCTTATTTACATAAAACAAAAATTAAACACACATAACATGACATTTTGAAAAAAACATGGCCACCCCAAAATAGTATTATCCGTCTTAAGATCAAGATGGTACTTTAAGATAAAGAGGAGTCACTAAAATGCCTCCTTCCTCCATTGCCTCAAGCCTCCTTGATTAAATATATTTTTTCATTCATGACAAAGAAAGGAACATGGCTCTTCCTCCTTGATGATAAAAATTCCATTACAATAATTCCTCTGCGGATTTATCATGATCGATGATTTTACCTTATGATGCTAATTCTCTAGATTTGCATATATAATTTAAAAAACAATAAATCAATCGACTCATCGAGGAAATGGAAATCACGGAAAATGGAGACAAATTTTTGAAAGAAAAAGATATTATTATTGATCATTTGGTGTATACAAGGATGAAGGTTTACGCCCGATTATATATCTAAATGATCTCCATTTAAATACAGTCGAGGAGTCTTCTTGAATGCACCAAATATTTCCATAATAAAATCTTGAATGTTTATCATCCTTGATTACTTTACAAATAATAATCTCACTTTCAACAAACCCCTATTCTATGGTGAGATAAAATCACATACACACATGTGATATATAATTCTAGCCTATATTATTATAAGGAACACTTGTATTATCACGAATAGCAAATCTATTATTAATAATATTGCTCTTTAAAATATATGTGAGTTGTAAATAAAATCATCATTCACACTAACTTTAATAATGTAATATATGGCTATTACATTTTACAAATAATAATGTGACACTGAAGTCTAAATATTATTACTAACATCCAATCTTCATGCTGTGATTTTTTCTAGAATCTTCATCTCTAAAACATTTATGTTGTAATAGAAAATTCATTGATGACACAGATTTTCTGATAACCCTCTTGGCCTGAAGTTTGAACAGATAAAACCTATAGGGTGGGCGAGAAAATGATGAAATTCAAAGTAGAATACCACAGGTGTAAAAATAATATTTTGGCATCCTTGGTTTTTCCATTCTGATTGATTCCTAAAAACCTTTGGTAAGTTTAATTTCTAAAAATAGTAGGTGTTAGCGGAAGTGATTGGTTCTTAAAAATAGTAATTTTCCCAGTAATGAATTTCGACATTTGTGATATCCTTAAAAGTAGGAAACATAAAAAGGGTAAGTGGGGTAAATTTCTTAAAATAACGGTATTAGGAAAATGGGCATCGAAAATAACAAGTTTCTAAAAATAAGTAAACTTTCATCAATTTTATTATCCAAATGATCCAAAAACATCGGGGAGATAAGAACATTGAAAAATTACTAAAAATAACAATCCATATAGGACATGCTTAAACATAGTAAGTCTTGGATTTGAACCCAAAAAGTTCATGACATATCCCTTTCTACTTATCTTCTTACTTTTTCCATCATTGCTAGAGGTTCATAGATTATTTCATGGTCCCGAATAGGAAGGAAACACTTTGCGGGATCTTAAAGCATCGACTCTTAAATGATCTATGAAAATCATAACTTGATGCAAGAAGATAACGATGAGAAAATATCACCATGAGTGATGTTAGCCATTATATTAGGCTCACTGAAAAATGTATAGCTCTAAGAGTGTTTCTAAACACTTAATCAGTGCTTAGTGATGAGATCAATATAATTTGTAGGTCGAAAACATGTGATTCATCCTCGAAGCTCCATTCATTAATTCTATCTAGAGAAGGAAATCCATTTCCATGAAGAAAATTGAGTAAAGGTCTCAAGATGTTGTAGAGATGTTTCCCAATTAGGTGACATATTGATGAAGGAAGTGAATTGTGAAGTTAAAAAGGGTAGCATCATGTTGAAAGGTGAAATGGGAAGCTTATGGAGTAAGTTGAGAGTCATCATATCTGAATCTATCGTCATCTCTTTGAGAAGCAAGTCAAAGTGAGATAATCATGCTATCAAGGTAAGTCTTTGAAGCCATCATATCTAAAGGATCGAAGTAATCATATTTTTCCATGGGAGGCACATGAAAGAAGGTACGTAAGCATCCCAAATCTAATTCCATTGAAAGATTACTCTAGAGTTGGAAAAGATAAATGGGTGATCTTCATGAAGCACCATGTATGAAAAGAGTGAGAAACCATCTAAAATTATTTTTATGTCACTCACTTGGTAGTGTTCTTAAAAATTCATTCAACACTTAGTAATGTGATCACCTCAAAGGAAGAAACATTGCGAATAAACCTCATTTCAATACTGATCGAGGGCCATGAGATAAGAATATTTGGAAAGAAAGATGATCAAAATATGGCACATAGAGTTTCCTATTATAGGAAGCTTCATAAGAAGTTCAAAATAATCAAATATCCCATAGAACCTCATGAGTCATGTGATATTCATCCATAATTTCCTCCTACTCCTTATATGCATTCGTGTGTATTTCTCGGTGGCGGAACCTTCCCATAATGAGAAACATTTTATACATCATTAGGATCAGTAAAAGTGTTCATGTGAATAACATCACATCTACTTCAGAATATCCATTCCTATGGATTGATAGTTACTCATGAATTAATCAAGAACAATACAACATTACATCACCTGAGTTCTTGAATTTGGAGCACCCACCAAAAAACTTAGAGATATAAGCAAAGTAATAAGAGAACACGTAACTTCTCGTTTCTCTGATGAAGACTTCTAGTGATTTACTAAGTAGAAAGTTCCCAACTAAAGGTTACAAAACTATCAAATAAATGATTCAAAGTGATTAGGAGATGATAAATATTTCATTGGGTCAAGTTACACATGAGAAGTAATGCACATATGTTCAAAAGAATATTCTACCCACATGCTTTAGTGAGCAATATGCCTTGATTTTAGATGATGTCATTAACCATGTTCAAAATATTGGATCCCTTTCCGATCACTAAGAATTCATCATCGAGGGCTCCAACTTCGTCATTTATTTCAATATTTAGTAAAGAATAAGGCAAGTGATCCTCTCTCCTTCAATGAGGATACTTTGGAGTCCCTTTCCAACATTAGAGGCTCTATTTCTAACATTGCAAGAGACCACAAGGAATGGTTTAATCAGTGCAAGGCTATTAATGATGTTCTCAAGACATGGATCAAAGTATTATACTACATTTGTATTCCATAAGAAGAATGTGTCACTGCGGCTGTGATCTAGTTCGTCAGAGAATTGAAAGGGACTGGAGCTCACTTTGCAGAACTCTCCCTCAAGGATCATGAATGGATAGTTCTTCATTAACTAAATCTTCATCTTCATTATTAGTCAATCCTTATCTCTCTATATTTCTCCTTCTTCTCTCTCCATATTCTAATTTTCCATTATGAATGTATTTTTTGCTATTTCATTATATTCTCTTAAGTGACCCTCATTTCAACAATATAAGAGTTATTATCCATTAATAAGGAAAATACTCATTTTTGTATCCATTGAATATGAAAGGTCACAAGTGATGAGGATATGTGAAAATTCGGGTGGGGGTGATGAAGTGACATGTTTGTAATGCTATAAATTGGAATGGATTCTCTATTAAAGGGTTGGAAATTATTGATTGATTGTATGTTGTTGACATTTACCACTACTACATCAAGTAATAAAAGTTACATTTCTTCTATTTCTATGCTTATGTTCCTCTCTCTCTCTACTTTCCAACTTTGTAAGCATGGTAATCATCTGACACCAAGAAATTTATTAGTGTCTTTAATAAATGAATCGATAGAATCCCATCTATGATTTTCAGTCTTATCATTGGAAGCTTTATTGTATTCTTCTAATTGAATGTGGACCTAATTTGGTTGATGTATGTGAATTATGTAAGCCTACTCACAACATTAACCCTCTCTCCTTATTTCCCAACTCCCTTTACCTCCCTTCAAAAAAAAATTCCTCCCTTGTACTCCATATAAGCACTTTTCTGAGAGGTTTTAATGGATTATACATGTAATCCCAACATAACTTGAGACACTCCACACTTTTAGGTAGATTACATTTAATAATTATATCCTCCCCATACCACAAGAAGGAGGGATTAACCTGTGATATTTGGTAGAAACCAATAATTTCACTATGACAAATTATTTCACCAACATGTTCCTAAATAATGGATTTAAGCATCATGTCACTAAGATGTGGATTTAATCGTCATGTCACCAAGGGAAGAGTATTGGGAGAGATTGTATGCTTTTCCCTCAGTGTTAATACTTACCCATGGATAATTGATACTACATATAATCATAAACCCAATATAAATTGGTCATAGATGATCACGAGAAAATAAATTAATTATTTCCATTTCCCAAAATATGTAACTTGCCACTGATTTTTTCCTATTGTTCATGATAGTAACCTATAATTGAGTGCATTTATTTGGATTTTGGAGAAATCTATTGATCTATATTGTACCTATTTTTTGACCCATGAAAATACTACCCAAGTGGGACACTAGTGCCGATCATTCTTATATGTATTGGGTGCTTTTGTCCTCTGCACTAATTTTGGCCCAAGCTTGATTCTAAACCAAGTTTCAGCTCTTTTTATTTTGATTATATGATGTACCATTATGTGTTTATTATTTGAACTTATAGTAAGGTGAAATAAGCACCCAATGGTTACCCCCACTTGTTTGGTGTGCGTGGGATGAACCGAGGTGAATATGGCTCAAACAAGCGAGGAAGATGAAATTGATGTGCACATATGAAATAGAAATCTTGCGAGAGAATAGGAATACACATGGTAACAACCATGGAGTATAAAAAACAATGGGAAAGGCTAACCAAAATTTTTGTAACAAATAAACATTTCATGATGTAATAGAAACTAGTCAAAACATGTAATAACATAGCAAAAACATAATGAGTAGCTAGTTGAAAACATGGGAAACCACTTAGAATGTCACAAAACACTCAAATCCTTCAATGATATAGAAGAAAAGAAAAACAATCAAACATATGGAATAACTTGTAAAGAATGGTAGTCAATACACAATCATAGATAATATATAAGTAAAGTAGATGACCATGGTTATAAGTAGTCTGCAAGACAAATCTTACACATGAAGTTAGAAAATTTAATAATATATGTAGACACTAGAATTAGGTCACCCTAATTCCTACACATATGTACATACCTTAGGACATCCCTTCGTAAACCCACATGACCACTTTACCCTTTTACCAACCTATATTCACCATTTTACCACCCATAACCATAAAATAAAATAAAAACAAAACAACCTAGACAAATTTAACTCCATAACAAACTCCCCATGAGCCTAAACAAATTCAAAACCATTATAAAACCCCAAAATCCCAAAAAAGGATATGTTTGAAACCAAATTCAAATATTCTTCTTGAAAAATACATAAATTGGTGCCGATTCCACTGAATTGGCCTTGATTAGTGTGGATCGGTTCATTCGATTAAAATGACATCAATCTTATAAAATGTGGCACAAACCACCTGTACAAGGATCTGAAAATTCTTACAAGTGAAATGTTAAATTTTGAATGCTTATAATGTTGAAGAGGAACATCTTGTAGACATGAAGAAGCGAACACCATGTTACTTTGACCATCCTTTGAGAACAATCATCTTCATCAACCAATCAATTACATCAAATCTCGACAAAGGTACACATTTAATTTAAAATTATAGGCATTTGTTTTAAAATTCGATCATATCATTATTTACCTCATTCAAATATCAAGCTATGAACATCCTCATCTAAAAATCCTCTGTTAAACATTTGTAATTCTACATACAAAATTGGTATTGATTGCCTACATCAACACTAATCATATAGATCGACGGAGATCCCTGTTTAAATATCCAAGTCTAAACCCATCATTTAGATGGACATTGATCCCTATTTAAATAGCCAACTCTAAACCCTTAATACATTTTGATATATTTTCATAATATTTCCAAATAATGTCTAATTTTCTCCTACTAGTAAGCTTGGCTCTCTATTAGATGACCATTCCAAGAGAATTTAATGAACCCAACAACATTTACGATCTCCCATAGTCCATCAACCATTTGTGTGGGAAAAATAGGATATAAACCACGAGTTCGAGTTGAGCATACACATCATCATATTTATGCCTAATTTGGATGACATTCGAATAATTGGATCTTTTCCTCGAGCATCTTGTGAGGCCAACCTATATTGGGACAACTTTTTCAATCCTCCTTATCCCATCATTGAGGATGTCGATTGAATATTAACATCCAAATATTTAATATCCATATTTTACTCTCCATATCACTTTATATTATCATCTATAATATTATCATTGATTATTCTTAGCTTGATTGACTAAAAGTTAGTTGAAATTTTTAAAGGAAGCCATTTGGCTCCTAGAATTGGCCTTTTCTAAGAAAATTACCTCATAATTATCTAATATCTCTTTTGTCAAATTTTCTATGTGTATGGAGGTTACCATTTATGTTGAAGAGGAGCTTCGTGCATGTTTTTGGATCTACTATTTTTTCATCATCATGCACCCAAGTTTTACTAAACCCTATCATTTATGAGTTTTAGTGGTTTATTTCATAAATTAAAGTTTAATCCTAGAATCTAATAAAACATCGACATGCCCGATGGGACACTTGTAATTTTGATTAAATTCTACATTTTTATAGTAGAGTCCATTTCTTGTTTACTTCTTGTAAGTTGACTAAATTTTATACCAAGTTCTCGTGTGACTTTGTGGAGAGTGTAAAAAAGGAGTATCCAGCGAATATAGGTATATATTTTACCATTGTTTTCATTCTCATTTTACACATTGCATATGGTGTGTTGTCCTCATCGAAAGGAAAATTTTCTTTTGGAACTTAAAAAAACTTGCATTTTCATCTCTACATGGTCATCTAGTCTATGAAGGTGTTAAAACATATGTTCACCATCTTTTCCTCCATACACTACCAAACCAATTATAATCAAATATAAAGTTTAAGCATCCCCTCCTAGGTCTACCTACTTGGATTTCATCACCAAGGTGGAAGGGGACTTGGAGTTTTGATCAAGGATAAATAATTGGTGGGAAATATATTGGCTAAGCACCTAACACCCTTATTGTTAGGGACCGTGAAGTGATGGGTTGGGCCCAATACCACACTTGTACCAACAAAAACACGGTGTTAATTTTATTGGATAACATTTGTTAATTCATGAATATTTGGGTTTTTGAATTTATGATCTAGCTAATTTTGAGGTGCTTTACGTCACTTGCTATTTCACCTAATTTTTTGGTTGATATGCCTAACATTTACAATAATAGCTAAATTTTATATTCAAATCACCTTTACCACGTGTAAGAATAAGAAATTTACTACCAGGATGACAACATTATTCTACTAACTAATAATTTATATTGGTCAACAACATTTCCTTTCAATTTGTGGCATTTGCGAGATTACGAAAGTCATTTTTAGCAATTCGTCAAGTAATATCTATGGTTTTTTTGGGGAGGTCTTAATATTTACACTAACCAACACAAATTTGGGCTTCACATATCTTCAAGTATTTTGAGGAATCTCACCTAAAAACACTGAAACTAGCCTTAAGTAGGCCTAATTATTAATGACTTCTACAAATCCATTTTCTCTTTTCACACATTTCTAAAAATAATTAAGATAATTAAAACTTTCTCACTTGATTGTGTAATTTTCATTAAACGACTATATTTCATTCATTATTTTTTTACTATCTTATGGTTCATACTCAAAAATAATCTTGAATCCAAAATATTACATATATGTCAAACCCATAACAACAATCCATAGATATAACCAAAAAGAACCACCATGCTCTCCCAACATTAGGTCAAACATGTCAATAAATCCACACCACCTCTCCCATGATTATTTTTAGTGGAGATCCTACATTCGAAGAAATCGTGGACACAAATTTTATCCCCTTAACAATTACCTCAATTTTTGAGCTACATATATTCCACATCGTAATCTAGAATCCAAGCTATATATCAGTTCCATTTTGTATAGCCCCACACCACACGTTGATCCCACCTATCATTTGGTCATTGAAAAATTCACTCCTTATCTTACCCTTGGTCATATAGAAACATCCAAACCTATCTTCTCAAACACTATGGTCATATTTTACCTTAATACAATCTCATCATAAAACATGGTTAGCTATCAAGGAACCCCTGTCATTATTCACCTCTTTAGTCAAATCTCATAGTGCACTACTATTTAATTGTTCTACAAGGATCAATACAAAACTCCATGTATATAAAAAAAGGTTACACTTCTAATGGTGTCATGAATGCTCCACTTAGTAAGCAAGATATCAAATCAAAAAATGAGAATCAAGTATAGAAAGACATCTATGTGTCGACATGCTCATAGATAAAAAAGGATAAGTACATATAGCGGTATTATGTAAATATTGTGTATGACACGTGTACACAACCCTAACTAACCCTATTGACCTATTCTCATTAAGTGATATGAATAACCATCTATGGTGGAAAACACATCGAATGACAATAAAACAAGTCATATACACCAATACCCCCTTCATCGAAGCTGACGTAGAGGTCATGGAAAGTCAAAACAAAAATAAATCCCTTAGAAAACTAAGAAAGATGTCTCAATAGGGCTCGAATACTAAGTGCGATAAGGTACCCTTGTACAAAAAATAATCTTTATGAAAAATAGGAAGAGGAGAAAAATGGGTCCCTACGATAGCTAGGCCGATGATGTACCCATGTACAATAAATATCTCAAGTAATGGAGGAAACGCAAGAGGAAAACATCCACTTATAAGAGATAAAAGACACCTCTAAAAACCTAATAAATATGCATCAAATGAGTTTCGATGACTAAATTCCAAATAAGGTACTCATGTACAAATTTAATTCTTTCTAGAAGAAGAGAAGAGATAATGAAATGCTATCCTTCCTCCAAAGACAAAGAAATTTTCAAAGACCACCTTGTATCAAGTGTAGAAGAAGAAGATCCCTGAAGTGACAATGTTTGGTTCCTATCCAAGGAACAATGCTCCATATGTGAGGTGGAAGTGCCAACTACTCCATGAAGGGATGGTGAATCTGAAGCAATGAAAAGAAGAAAGGTGGAATGGAATCCTACAAGACAAGAGAAAGACAAGAAGGTACAAAGTAGATATGTGGAAGTAGTAGTGTAACTCACACTAAGACAAGAGAAAAAGTAAGGCTACTTGGCTTTAGTGAAGGGTTTTGTAAAGAATTATGCAACCTGAAATGAAGTCGAAACTATATGAAGCATATAAGAATAGTTTCGCTAATGTGGTCTTCCGCATGTATATTGAAGAATATCCATCCATATCAAATAATGTTCTTACCATTAGGAAGGAAAGGAATGGAGTAATGAAATTATTTCCACTCCGTGAAGGAACATGAAGGAAGTAGTATGAAGAAATCTGAATCTAGTCCATGGAAATGTGACAAAGGTCTAACAAGTAAGTGCACAAGAGCGAAGGTAATTCCACAAATGTACATAAGCGTCGAGTGTAACAAAGGAATATCCATTGAAAGGATGCCCAAGTGAAGTGAGGAAAAGGAAGAAACCCCACAACAAAAAAATTGGGATCCATAAGAAAAGGTCGATCGGTGATGGTCTCAAAAAGTGGAAGTGATAAGAGTCCTAAAGAGGAACTCCCAAAAAAGGATATGGACTCCTCTAAAACACTTATAGAAGGATGAGAAACTCCCTTTATGGTGACACAAGTAGGAAGTGCTAAGAAATGTCTAAGGTCCGACAGATACTCGTCCCAAGAGGGTGGCTTAGAAAATAGAAGATCATTGCATGATAGGTATGAGTCATCAACACATGAAGGAGGAGAGGAAAGGGCCTCACACCTTTGGAAGTGGAAAGGAGATAGATGTAATGAGAGTATGATGATGAGAATAATACTTCTTAATGTTTGACGAGAAGGGATGAGTTCGACATTCTCTAAAGGGTGGTTGATAGAAGGAGGAGAGAATTATTCATTTGTACTCTCATCATCCAAACTAGAAGAATAATTCTCTTCATTAGGGATGTAATAAGTTTTAATTAGTGTCAACAAAACTATCATCACATGAGGAAGGGAATGAGAAACTATATCGATGGGAGTGTAGAACATGGATAGTAGCACATAAAATCTATTAATTTGAATCAACCATTTACATAGGAGTGAGCTGCAATACTTATAGGTATTGTACAACTGAATACAAACAAGAAACTAAGTTGCATAGGTGCAACCATATTCCATATTACATAAGCTTCCAATATTACATCCGAGGAAGCACAACAATAATATTGTTAAAACAATATAACATCCGTAATGTTTAAATAAAACAAATATGGTTAATAAAACCAAATAACAACATTATTTAATTAATAACATTAATTAAATAATTAATTATATAATGCATAATTAATTAACCTAACATTCCCCCCTTAATTGTGCATTGTCTCAAGGGATGAGGAGAGGAATTCTCTAAACAACTCAAACTTGTCACGTGCAAGTGACTTCATGAAGATGTCTACCCATTGTTTAGTTGTTGGATAAAATTAAAGCTAGATGTTGTGCTTGAAAAATCTGGCGTATATGAAATGAACCTATATCTCAATGTGCTTTGTTCTTTCACGAAACATTGGATTGTGAACAAGTTTGAGAACACCTTCATTGTCAACATACATGGTGTTTGGTTTGTCTGTTGT
Source organism: Taxus wallichiana var. yunnanensis (assembly GCA_018340775.1). Taxonomy (NCBI): domain Eukaryota; kingdom Viridiplantae; phylum Streptophyta; class Pinopsida; order Cupressales; family Taxaceae; genus Taxus; species Taxus wallichiana. The sequence goes on along the minus strand of CM031239.1, from coordinate 640,065,564 downwards.
ATTCCAAGTCCTTCCAAAGTATGCGACGAGCCAAATCACTTCACAAAAAAGATTCTCTTATAGAATGATACTTTGCTTTTATGGAAGAGCAAGAAACAAAGTGTTATTTCTTTCTTCCCCATGATATTGGTCCAGATCCCATTAAAATACAAATCTGAAGTGGATTTTCTATCATCAATATTTCTGCATGATCGAATCGAATATCCTTAAAATAAGAAGTTTTCATTCTTCTTGTATTCTAGACCAAGATCCACTTGATCCTTTGAGATATCTCAAGAGGCACCTTGCTTCTTTCAATGAAAAACTTTGGGTTCTGCATGAACCTGGATAGATAGCTTACTACAAAGTGATATACTGGTCTAGTGTAGGTTAGGTAAATGAGACTCCGATCAACTACCGATAGTGAGTGACGCTTACCTCGGAGATGGATCTAAACAAGATAAGCTGTAATCTATTCTCCATGGGTGTAACAATTGGTGTGTAATCCATCATCCTAAATTTCTCGAGTGTTGTCTTGGTATATTTCATATAAGAAACAAATATGTGATTCTCTTTTGCCATACTTCCGATCAAGACAATAATACATCATCCCGAGATTGGTCATGTCGAACAATTGATTAAGATCTTTCTTCATTGCATCGATCATCCTCAACTTGAACTGCCCGGTGATGACTAGATCATCAACATAGACAACAAAAATCATGATATCCCCCTTTCTTTTGAGGTAAATATTGGGATTGTATAGATTTCTAAAAAATCCATGTTGCATGAGATGGTCATCAATCTTGATGTACCATGCCCGGGTTACTGTTTGAGTCCATACAAATATTTCCTAAGTCTGCATACCTTTTCTTCTTGACTAGGTACTACATATCCCTCAGGTTGAGTCATGTAGACTTATTCTTGTAAATATCCATTTAGGAAGGAAATTTTTACATCCATTTGATGGACTTTCCATCCAAACTATGCAGCTAGAGAAAAGATCATCCTGATCATTTTGATCTTAGATGTGGGAGAAAATGTCTCCTCATAGTCAATGCCTTCTTTTTGTGCATAACCCTTTGCTACTAGTCTTGCTTTATACTTGTCCATTGTCCCATCTACTTTATACTTTTTTTGAATATCCATTTGCATCCAATGGGTTTCTTCCACAGTGGAAGATCGAAAAGCTACAGTGTTATTCTTCATCACTAATTGATATTCGAGAATCCATGGCATCTTTCCAATATTTTATTTGTAGGGCTTCCTAGATTGTAGAGGGCTCATCAGATTCAATTACTCTACTCATTAAAGAAAAGTTAACTTCTACTCTTGCTTTACTACAAGTCCATGGTCGAGGGCGGATGTATGCGGTGGAGCATCCATACTTGCATCTCGTAATGTGCTAGTACACCACTTGGGCATACAACTTGAACTATTCCCGTGGGTCGTGGTTCTATTTGATTAACACCATCATCACCATCTTCACTTTCATCATCTATGGAAACATCAGATTCAATTTTTACAAGCTGGTGAATAATCTACATACGGTGAGTTTGGAGGAGGAGACTCTTCTTCCTTCATCTAAAAAAACTCAACATCTCTATCGGTGTAGACTTTTTTGGTCTTAGGGTCCACCAATTTGTACCAAGAGTCTCTTCTTGTACCCAGATGAAGATGAGTTTTGTGACTTCATGTCAATTTATTTATGTTCGGCTTGGGTATGTTCATGATTTCTTTGCACTGAATACTCTAAGGTGTGTAATAGATAGTTTCCGCTTTGACCATGCTTCTTGTGGTGTTACTCCTTCAAGAGCAATTGTCAGGCACTCTATTCAAAAATACATTGTTGTTTTTATTATTTGCCCAGAATGTCTTTATAAGTCTAGAATCATTGATCATGCATCACACCATTTCCTTGATAGTATGACTTATTCTCTCAAATACACCATTCTCTTTGCGGTGTGTGTGGAGGAGGAATTTGTTGATGAATCCCATGAGTTTGTAGGTAGTCTTTGAAATCATCACTTTGGTGAATTCCCCCTTCGATCGAGTGGAGAGTTCTAATGTAATGACCGAGTTTCATTCTCAACTACTACTTTGAACTTCTTAAAAGTTTCAAAAGCTTCACTTTTCTTGTGAAGACAAAAATCCACATTTCCCTTGAATAGTTGTCAATACATAACATGAAGTAATGAAATCAAGAATGAGTCGATTACATCAAACCGTAAAGATCGGTATGAACCGGATCAAGCTTACCATGAGCTTGATATGTACTCTTCTAGAATGATGCTTGTGTGTTGTTTGCGTACTAGGTAGTGAGGAAACTTATCTGTATCCTTACGAAGAGATGGTAGCCCATGTACCATATTGCACCCTGACAAAGTGTCTTGAGATACTTGAAACTTACATGACCAAGTCTCGATGCCACAAGCTGTGATGAGGTGGAGTTCTTAGCCAAAAGTGTTGGATCATCTCTGTAGAACAAAATCAAGATGGAACATGCATCCCTCATTGGAAACTTTTGTAACTATTTTTGAGCCTCATGATTTCTCTCGAATCAAACACATTTTCTTGTCAAAATGACTATCAAATTCAATTTTCAAGTTATGATCTAGGAGTTGGTAGTGAAAGAAAATTCTTTTTCAACCTTGAGGACATATAACACTTTAGATAGTTTGCGATTGCGTGAACCAAGGGATAGAGAGATGTTACCAATCTCTCTGCTGTATATAAAGAATCATCTCCCAACGAAACATGATTTTTTCATGGTGTGTCCGTTATTGAAGTAAACCGAGTCTGTGGCTGGTCATGTGTCGAGTGGCCCCCAAATCAACATACCAAACATCACTAGATGACGTGGATGGTTCACTTGTTTGAGAAGTGAACAAGTAATCTTCATTTGTCATTGTTCTTGTTACTCAACAAAATTTCCTTCTTTGACGGAGGTCTTCTTTTCCAGTTCCCATTTTCTATCCATGATTGATATTAGAATGTCCCTTATAAGATTGTTGTTGTGGAGGTCGAGTTTCTTGACAAACCTTTCTTGTAAGTATTATACCAATAGTCTTTTAAGTCATGTCCTCTTTTACAAATTGGACATTGCTTCTTCGATTGTCTATCCCCTTGATACTGATTTTGATTTTGGGACTTTTGATAGGAATTAGGTTTTCCTTTACCTTTTCCTTTCCATTTTTGATGTGAAGAAAGTGCCTACTCCTCTTCATCATCCTTATTGTGCATTGCTTCCTCTTGTTACAGTAGGTTTACCAATTTTTCAAAATTAACTATTGTATCTAACACGTTTAGTGTTGTTACAAAAATATGGTATGAAGAAGGGAGTGCTCTTAGAAAAATGGGAATGAGATCATCATCTTTTATCGATTCTCCTAGGACTAGAAGTGAAGCCCTCAATTATGCAACTCTTCTTAAGAAATCTTTTATTTTCTCATTTTTCTTGAACTTGATGTGTGTAAATGACTTTACAAATTCGGTATAACATTCTTGTTTTTGGCCTCATATACTATGATCAACTTAACCCATGCTTCTTTAGCTGTTTTGGCATCTCAAATGTGGGGTTGCACATCGTTAGACACTCCAAACAAGATGATAAGTTTGGCCTTATGATCTACTTTATCAAACTACCATTGTTGTGTTGTATCAAATAGTTGATATGGTCAAAGTACCATTCATGCAACATAGCCGGATCTCTTCAAACTCAAGTTGTGTCTTTATTTTTGTCTTCCATGCAACATAGTTGTTTCCTCACGAATCAAGTAGTTGTGAATCCGGTGTGATTGGATAAAGAAAATATTTGGGGGAGATTGGTGCCCATTTTGCAAAAAAATTGATAGGGTTTGGCTCTTATCACTCCAAGTATAAGGTCTCTCCCAATCTATATATTGTTAGTCTAATATACCAAAACTTTCTATATACATGCCCTTCCTATATACCCTATTACAAGGAGGTATTTGGAAGAAACTCACCCTTTCTATATACCCTGTTTTGATGGTACGTGAAAGAGGTGTTAACATACATGAAAGAATTCAATATGTGGTACCAAGGCCAGGAGAAAGAAGATCATGCCTCTTAAAGGGGTCTCTTTATGATTATTGACACCAAGCTCAAAGAAATATCCCCATACACATGTGTAACTTCACTTTATACTCATTAAAAATAAGAGATAATTTTTTTAGTCCGGATTTATGTAGTGTAATCATTCACAGGACGGATGGGATGGCTCATAGTATGTGCATTATGACCTTATTAATCCCCATCGATTTAAAGGTCAATTCGTCAGGCGATGTTGTTGCAGCTATATTAGGTGTTAATTGCGTGTAGATGTCCCGGATTATCATGATGGATTTACTTGTAAGCAGATTTTTTACAGCGGCTGTTTTTTTCCCAGAGTTAGAGGCACCGTATATAGAACACTGCGAATGAGATCTAGGATCTCGTGAGTGTTAGAGAACAAATTTTTACTATTTTTGTATTACAATTTTGAATTTTGGATAACATTATTTTTACGGAGGTATGTGGAAGAGTTCAAATATTTTCATACGTGGTTGACTATCGGCTCAAAGAAATATCCCTATACACTACAAATTAGTACAATATGATGAAGCATGCAATTACATTCAAAATTTATAAAAAATTAAATGACAAGCAAAAATAAAAATTTGACAAAAAAAAATTTTTTTGGGCCTTGGTGACCTCGGAGCCCAATACGACCCAAAATGTCGGAAACCGTTAAAAAGAGGCCCAAGATGAAGTTTTTGGATGGTCTTCCTTTGGAAAATGTTTCCCAAAATCAAAAAATAGGCTTAATGAAGATTGTTTTACCCTAAATTAGGGATTTTCTTGCTAAATATTTAGTGACCTATTTAGTTATAACTAAATGGTTTAGCAATGGTTTTCTGCTAAATCTTCCTCCAACTTTGGTTGTTTCTCCAAATTTTCCGCCAAATTTCAAAAATCCAAAATCTTGTGTTGGGGGTGGGGTTTGAACCCCAAACCTCCACTTCCAAAGCTTTCTCTCTAACCGCCTTGGCCACTTGTGCACTTGTGATGTAAAATGAACAAAATGGTATTTAAATAAGGCCAAAGTCGACTCACCTTTGTAAAATGTGACCTGGCAGAGTGGAGGCTTGTGTGGAGCTTGCATTTGGCACAAGCTTGGAGGAGAAATAGCCTGGAGGAGAGGCCTATATGACAGATAACTCAGCTTAGGGCTTTCACATGCACCAAAAGCTGGATCGAATTCCTTTCTTACTGTTGCTTTATAGCTAACATACGCTATTGTATTTGTAATTTTTTTAATTCTCTCTATTTTGCTTCAACATTTTGTTGTAGTTGATCTCACTATTTTGCTTCTTGTGCGGGGTTGCGGGGTTGACTTTGGTAATTGATGCCACTATCTTACTTTTTTAATTTTCAAATTGATTTATTTTGATCACTTTGTGATTTTTGTGTAGAGTTGGAGGGATGTGTGGAAGTGAGAGCGACTTTAGTTGTTTGTTGATATTTGTATGCGGGTCGGCGATAGAGGACATGCCCATGCAATATGTTATCCATTTTTAGATATATATATATATATATATATATATATATCCATATATATATATATATATATATATCCATTGTATTTACTTGTCTCTCTTTGCTTATGCGGGATCGTGGATGAGTGTATATGATGCCTCAACCACTTCTTTGTTGCAAGGAACAATGGAGTGCTTGTGGAAGAATAGTTTTCGAGCCGTTATGTATTGATCTTCATTGTTTTTTTCTAAAGAAGACTGGTCGTTGAGTGAGGCAGGGGGGCTTGTATGGATGGCTCGGTCAATGGGAGCCAAACACGGTCATTGGAAATACAACTCGCTTGAAACAAGTAACTTGGTGGTCTTGAAATTGCTCACCCCTTCATGCAGTCGGGGTCTCTTTGTGGCTCGGTGGAGATTCAATAACCATGATGGTCGGTTATCGGTGGGAGATCTTCCTCGAGAATTACAGAAATCCACCAAATTTGATAGTAGATTTCTCTAAATTCTTCTCTAATATTAGAGATAAAACCCTAATGGGTTGTTTTTTAATATCTTGAAAATGATTAGTTTCGGGAGTAAATGTGCACAGTGCGAGAGGGCACCAAGGAAAAAAAATTCTTTACATTTACTTGGAAATTATACGGTAGGTTGTGGGGTTGCGGGGAGATGTGGAAAGCTATTGGAGGCAGCACTAGCTCTCCGATAAAGCGATTTCTTCTCCATGAATTATTCTTCCTCTGTGACCTTCGCAACATTGTCGGGAGTTTGATTCACTCTAGTACCAAATGTAGAACAGGATGGAAGCTTGTGAAATATATTAATCTGAATCAACAATTTACATAGAGTGAGCTGCAATACTTATAGGTATTGTACTGACTAAATACAAACAAGAAACTAAGTTGCACATGTGCAAACATATTCCATATTACATAAGCTTCAATATTACATCAAGGAAGCACAACAATAATATTGTTAAAATAATATAACAACATCTCGTAATGTTTGAATAAAATAAATATGGTTAATAAAATCAAATAAAAACATTATTTAATTTATAACATTAATTAAATAATTAATTTATATAAAGCATAATTAATTAACCTAACATGGAGAAGAAACAATGAAAAGCTATGAAGGGTCTCCAAATAAGGAATGAAGGATGCTTCAAAAGCGGTGTGAGGACACTCTATTTATGCCATACGATGGTGGAGAGGTCCTAAAATGTACATTAACAAATGACCAATGAACATGCTATGAGTGTCAATTCAATCTTCAAGTAGATCGGGATCATTGGGTGCAAGTACTTGTCCATACAAATAAAGGTAAAGGTGATAGTGAGTAAGAAAACATTCCATGCTTAGATGCCACGGTGCATAGTTAGCCCTACTAAGAAGAATATTTGGAGTCTATAATGTAGAAATGGGCATATGAATCATAGGTTTAGGAAAATAAATCTCCATGTTGCAAACACAAAAAGAACAATAATTGTAGAATGTAAGAAAAATAGGGTGCAAGAATACACACAAGGTTGTTAGATGTTGGACTCAGTGAGAATGTGTCTGCATGTAAGAAAATAACCAAGAACAATGATAACCCACTGTTTATGGAACTTTATAATTAGTGCATTGATTACACCCAAGTTTTTGTGTAATGTGAGATGATTGGTCACTCACCTTGTAATTAGTGAAATATATCACAAGCATGGAGGTGACAATATTCTCATTCATGCACAAAAAAACAAGTGAACAAGCACAAAAGAAGCAAGAAGGGAAGGAAGATCTCTTATCGTAAGGTTGTGGTAGATGCGCTCACTAACTCATAAGTAAAGAAGAGAGATTACAATGTGGAAATTGGGCTCTAAAAGTGTCCCGGAGACTTCCAAGATGCAACAGGGATCCTAGAAGGCATAAAAATGCTAAGATGGATGTTACACACTCAAAAATGGTTATTAGAAAAAATATCCAATAATGTTATAAAATTGTACTTTAAGTTTTCTAATAAGCCTAATTTAAGGGGAAAAAAGGTGCGAAAAAAAGATTCAAAAACAACAATAACACTAGATGAGACAATAATTTACACTACTAATTTAAATATAAAGGAGCTTATTAAAACTAGATACCTAAATTAATAATAAACCCTAAGGAGAGATTAATTAAATTAATCTACTTTTAGAAATGAATTAGATCTAAAATTTAAGACCTAACTTTTAAACACCCACCAGGATTATACCTAACCTCTTAACAAACAACACGACCACTCTACTTTAAATCTAACCACATATAAAACCACACCCACTTAAAAAAATTAAACACCACACCGAACTTATATTTAAAATTAAACACCCACTTTAATAAAAAACCGATGAAGCAAATTGAAATGCGAGAGAATAGTGGTAAGTTGTCAAATGGAAGAGGGAACAATCTTCAACATGTTCCTCGAGTCCATTATCTCGGTGGGTAAGGGCCACGTGGGAGCAAGGAATGACTTCGGATAACTTGGAATGGTGTGAAAGGGGCTTGGGGCCATGTAATAGATACGGTGGAATGGCATGATACCCACATAACTTGGGACAAAGCCATTAGATGGGGAAAGTAGTGCACAAGGAGAGCCGAGGGTTCAGGTGGATTGGAAGAAAATGTAGAGAAATATGCACCAAACATGCGGGATGAGAAGGAGAAAGGAAAATCCTAAGTGACCAGATCCTAGCATGGAAAATTCAAGAGATGTAAAAACTAGTGAGGCCATAATCAATGCGGGGTATTTAGATGACTCGAGGAATGACCTCACAAGTAGGTCAAGAGTCAAATGACACACACACAAATGTATGGTAAGGTCAAATGAAGAAAGGTTTAAGTGGCAAGACAAAACAAGGATAGAGCCAAATATCTTGATGCAAAATCAAAGGAAGCAAAGGCATCAAAGGTTACAAAGAAGAACTCAAAAGTAGTCTCAAATGCAAGAAAAATGACCCGACTCAAGGATGATCAATGCAAACAATGTAAGCCGACAAAGACATAGCTTATGAGAGCCAATACTACTCAACCACAACAAAACACATGCAAAATATAACACATGCAATGTAAACCGAACGGAAAGGGAAGACTGTGACCAAAAACAATGCGACTCAACATAGAAAAAGAACTCGGAAAACCAATGCAATGCAAAGCAAGCCAAGGAAGGTGATGTAATGAAAAACCCCAATGTAAACATGTAATGCAAAAAAATGCAACCTAGTTCAAACAAATCACCGGGAGCTCGACTAGAAAATGAAATTAATAATGCAAAGCCAAGGGAAATGCAAGAAAACTAATGGAATGAAGCAACTCAATGGAGAATCATCTCATGACATGATCGGGGTTGGAAAGGAGATAAAAGTAGGGGAAAAAGGGAAAACCACGGGATAACCAAAAATGCAAACCGGGAGGGTAGGGATTGAGATAGGTCCAAAAACAAAATTTAAAAAATCACTTTCAATTAAAAATACTGATTAAAAACCAAAAATTATACTAACCTCCGATTTAGTGGATCCTCGAAACTTAGCTATAGCTAGCTAGATCGGCTAGAAAACACCTTAACTGCGTATAAGAAAAACTAGGAAAATTACGCAAACTCCAAAAACCAAATGGTTAAACCTATAAACAAGATTTTAAAATAGCAAAAATATTTCACAAAAAGCACAAAAACAAAAAAATGAAGTAATAGCAACCGGAATCAAATGAGTGCATGTTTACCAAACAATATCTCTAATACCGTATTGAATTATTTTACGAGGATCAATACGGAACCTCGGGAACATTGAACAAGGTGTAACTTCCAATGGTGTCATGAATGCTCCACATAGTAAGAAAGAGATCAAATAAAAAAATGTGAATCAAGTATAAAAAGACATCAGTGTATCGACATGCTCATAGATAAAAAGAGAGGTACATATAGGAGTGTTGTGTAACTCCTATGCATGACACATGTACATAACCCTAACTAACCCTATTGACCTATTCTCACTAAGTGAGATGACTAACCATTTATGGTAGAAAAGACATCAAATGAAAACAAAAAAATTCATATACACCAACAAGCGCCACATGCGACTACCCTACCACTTGCGAGTTACCCACATGACTTCTACTTCTCCCCTCTCTCAACATGATCCTTTAGTGTGTCTCATTCTACAAGCTCCTTGGTCACATCCCATCCCATGAGCTCTTAATAGTTCTCATATGTAATCCAAAACCTAACTATATCCATCCCTACGACATTACCTATTAATATGAGTATTATTAATAGCACTCATCCCTTCTCACAACCAATGTCTAAAATTGGTATCTCGTAGTATGATTACATACCATTTAAGAAAAATCCATGGCCCTCACAACCCTTCCTCAACATTTATGTCCCCAAACCTTACAAACATATCTACTTTCATCTCAACCATTAGGTTCTCAACCAACTTATAGTGGGCGAGGAAATTTTCCCCCTTTTCAAAATCCTCATTTACCTTAACGATAGTACCAATACAATACTTTTATCTATAGATAGACTAATCCTACGTAATGAATATCAATACCCTCGTAATGTCATTATACAAGAATTGATGAGCGAGAATCACAATTATAGAATTTGTTACCATAGGACACAAAAATGTATTCTCTCGACAATTTTTTTAATGAACTCGTTAATCAAACAATACCTTTAAACCATACCCTACAAAGTGGGAACTTCCAAAATTCTTTTGGACCATGATTATCATTAGATCAAAACCCACAAGCATTAATTTCTACTACAATCTCCAAAGTTAGGATCTAAAAGAGGCGGTTAGTCCATTTCATGAAACTCTCGAGGAATGTTGGACAAACATGCCAAAAATCCCCAGCGTTACAGGTGAGTTTATAACTCGATACCTTTCACTCTAATACTATTTATTGGACCATGATTTCCATTAGACCCAAACATGCATGCTTTAATCTCCGTATAATCATCAGGAGTTAGGATATATGAGAGGCGGTTAGTCTATGTCACAAAAATCACGGGAGTGGTGGACACACATGCCAACAACTTCAACAAATATTACATCAAGGATGATCTAAAACATAATTGGGATTTTTGACACTCTTGTCACCTCATAGCCCATGATTAAGACCTTATATTAAGGATATTCTTGATGTTAGCCATGCACGCCCTTTATTAGTATAAAAAAATCCCCCAATATTCCTTATACTTGTTCATATAGTTATCTCAAATTTTTTAGAACATTTCTCCATTAACATCACATATGAAATATCCATCACCGATCTATATTCTATCAAACATTTTTAAGATGAATCTATCACTACATCAAATTTTTCGCTAGGTGGTGAGGAATCATTAATCAATTATATTTCTCATTTCCACTGATTGAATTAATTGAGTTATTCACTTGAACCTGCTAAACATATATCTTCCACTCTCCAAATCTAGTCATTCCAAACATTCTATGAAGCCTTTACCATGGCCTAGAAATTAGATCTTTGAGCCCTTGAAGATGATAAAGTTAAACTCCGAACTAGAAATCCTAAATGATAAAAATACAATATTTTCCTCATATCTATCCACATTTTCATCTTCTCTCTATGTGATTTTCCCTTCACAAAACCATCAAAAATAAAAATAATAATAAAATTCAAAAAGCATAAAAAAAAAAACAATAAAACATTACAAAAAAATCAAAGGTACAAACATCAAACATTACAATAAGGTTTTTATACACATGGATGTTCTTTCATTTCCTTCCATTCCTCTATAAATCACCCACCATTTTCATCCCTTTGATGATATTTTGGTTAATCTATTAACATTTATTGTGTGACATGTTATCTCTATTGCATCCATTTGACCTTGGTCTTTTATTACCTTAGTAAATTAAAGAACGAATGACCTCTTAGAGATCCTATCAAAATCATACATTTAATAAACTTATTACGAATACATTTGGGTGTATTTGTTGAAACTTGCCAATTTCTTCATCACAATCACTTACACATCCTTCCATCAATCCATTAGTGGTTTTCAACCACTTGTCAAACAATCGGGAGAGTTGAAATAATTTTTAGAAAGAAAAATAAATAAATAAGTAAATCAATCAAAAATTAAAAACAAAAAACAAAAAACAAAAAATATATAACTCTCTCAGGGTATTTCTAGTATCTCTATCGGGGCTATAGACACCTGGTCGGTAATAGAGAAATGCTACAACTAGAATCAAATAAAAATCCTTCAGAATATGGACGTTTATTTGGTAGTAGAGCAAATGTACGCTCTCCTTCCACCCTCAATTTATAATAATGTATCCAAATCAATAATTCATACACATAGGAAAATTTATCTTCACTCATTTTGTATAAAATATTTACTTCAAGAAGTAATTAATTTCTACATGTACACACAAGATCTTCATGAGAAAAAGGGCTAGTATGTTACTAGGTATTATTTTGACCTTGTTTATACTCTTTGTTTAGTTTGTATTTTTTCTCACGATTTGTGCCTTTGGCTCATCACTTTTTGATCGCCGATCTTCTAGCTACATCTTCTATAGCCTTCCTTAGCATTCAAACTATTATTTTTCTTCATTTAGAGCATCCATTTGTATAAGATTTCCTTTTCTTGTGTTTAAGGAAAATTTGTACCTTATTTTAATAAAAAAATCTCATACTTTCTATCATCTTTTCCATCTTACACCTTTGGAGGCATGCTCACGCCTTCCTATCTCTTCATTGGCTAGGGGTCATAATCTTATTGAACTGATCCCTCCTAGCCTTGATCCGACTTACCCTAGTCTTGTATATATGCGTGGAATTTTCCCAAGTAAATTATCACCTCTTGTTTGGGGCATATTTTCATATTTGTTATCCCATACATAGCTTTGAAAACTTCAAAAACCCTAAAAATTCAAAACTCCTAGAAAATCCAAAAACATTGGTAAAATCTTCCAAAATCCTAAACATTCAAAATTGAAAAATCCAAAAACGGTGAAAAACTTAAAAATAGTAAAATTTGGAAACTATCCTCCAAAACATCCTACTTAAATTCTCACTCGTTATAGCACATGAAATGCGGATCATCTTTTGATCTTCCTTCATCAATAAAGTTGGTTTTGTTGTTATTTCTATCTTCTCAATATATATCATTATTTGGGAAGTTTTATAGTGCACGTTTCTTTTCATGGGGCTTTTATGTCCACCATCTCTTCCCTTGCATGTATCCTTTCTTAGGGAATCATTTTAACCCTTTTTGTATAACTCAAACATTTAGGAGCTATAGTTGGATAATAAAAACATTGGTACATTTGTCTTAAGAATTGCTTGTTTAAGTTTCTTTGTCTATGTTTGTTTATTTGTTTGTCCGATTGGTTGTTTACTTTCTTGTATTTAATTACTTATGTATTTTTCTTGGAGTAATTACTTTATAATCACACAAAAATAAGTATTATGGTTTTTCATGTCATTTTACCCTTTTGCACATGCTTAAATCAAATTCAAAGGTACTTTCGAGCTAGGATGATATGTACACTATGCTGCAATATTTCCTTATATCATCTATCTTATCTTTCATTCTAACTAAATTTTTACCTATCATTCTCCATTTCTTCTACGTATTCCTCTAAAATTTTTTATCACCATGAATCATTTCTCCCCTCCCTTTCTCCCTCCACTTGAGAAATGAGCTCTAACTCAATCAACCGAATTGAACAATGGCCACCCAAGCCAAGTTCAAATCCCTTCATCACTATAATATTCTCTTCCAAATTATCTCTTAAGAAAATAATATCCCGCATCAATGACGAATACCATGTGACATTACCAACAAATGATTTCTTACTAGTATTATGTGAGGATCAATGCTTGAATCACCTCCATACAATTATATTTGATATATCGTTGAATATTTTATTTCCACGATTAAATTTTATTCTTTCATGCTTGTTCTTCTCTTTTATTTGGGCATCAATTGACCTCTTCTATCACCCTATCAACACCAGGGGAATCGTCCATCCTACTAATTTTTCTTCTATCATTACAAAATAAATTTTTCTAAAATTGTGTACTATCTTTGAAGTGATGCCACTTGTGCTACACCATATTAAAAGAGGGAAAATGTAGACACCTAATTTCGAACTTTGTGCACAAATTTAATACTAAAATTACACTATTTGTCTTCTTTAGTGTCGTTTCATTATAATTAATAATTTCCCACTAATTATTTAAAATTCCCCTTTGTCTCAGTCAATTAATGACACTTTTTTTTTTTTTTTAATTAAATAGTCTCATCCCTCATCCTGGATGCCAATTAATGACACTTCATTAGTTATAATCCTATTTTAATTAATTAATTAACCATTATTAGTTAATTAATCCTTCAATATTGTATTTAATCAATAAACATTCTTATTGGTTAAATCCCCCTCTCAAACCCTTCAAATTCTACTAATATCCCCTAAATCATCTCCAAATGGATTCTATAAGCTTAACTTGGTCTATTAATTAATCCTAGTTGATTAATTAAATCACCCCAACTCCCATGAGTTGTTAATCTTTAATTAATCTCTTCTAATCATACTTATCCCTTTTTAATTCTACTTTACCTTTATCCCACATTCACTAGGATGTAAGCTTTTCCAAAATTGGAAAGCTATATAAAGAACCTAGTACACCATGTTTCAACTTACACCATGTCCTTGTAAGACATTTACACTTGAGAAGAGCATTTCATGTTGGAAAGCTTATTGAATCAAGTAAATATCCCTTTCTACTTGGCTAAGAGTAGTAAGAGAAGAACCAAAAATGGCAATCAAGCCATATTGGTGAGATCTCTTCCTCTTCCTTGGAGAAATCCTTTGATTGTGCATAGTTGTGTTCAGCTCATAAAGGAAGTATCTACAATCTAAAGCCCATCCAAACAATCAAAGGAGAGGTTTGAATTTTAATGTTGATTCATGTTTTTATGCATATTAGTTTATCTTTTCCTTTCATGGCTTTATCATGATGTTTTTCTTAAATTAACTAGGTTATGAATCTACTTGGTGTTAGGTTATTTTCATAGCTTAGTATTAATTTAAACATGCATATAGGAACATCCTAGGGAAAATTAATTTCAAATGCTAAATGATTCCCAATTTTGAAACCCGATTGTTTCTTTGTGTTGGGATTTTAGATTTTCTTATGTACCGGATCATGAGGTGGATGTATCATGTGTTTTGATCCCGAATCCCAAAAATCACTTAGTTTTATTTGTGTTGGGTTTTGAGACTTGATTGCATGGATGCATGGTATGTTCCCTAAATTCAAAATCTCACTTTCTAGTCAACGCATTTAGTGTTATGTTGGAGTTAGGTTTCCACACGTGTTATCGTACACGTAATAAATGTTATGAGGGTTCTTAAATACATGGATTTTACATGTCATTTTTATTTGTACAAATTCAAATTTGAACCCGCTCTCCTTCTTTTGAACCCCAAAACCTAAATTTATTTTCTTGGCATTTTGGTTGGATTTTTCAATTTTTCGTCAATCCCACCTCACTTCTTGATACGTTCTCCTCGTCTTGTTAGTTTCTATGATATTTATTGTATTCCTTGGGTTTTTTTCATCCTTTTTATTTTTCCTTGGTTGTTGGAGCATTTATTGGTTTTTCATTGCTTTTATTCTCCTCTTCTTGATTTTTTTCCTCTTTTGAAGAATTCCAGAGGCAATAACTTCATGTTTAAATTTACTTGGAATTTTTATAATGATGAACACGTAAAAAACCCGACATGAAATTGTCGGGATTTTTTATTTTTTCATCATAATTAAATCCCATATTAGTGTAAAACCAAAATAGTTGACAAAATTAATAAATAATGAAATTTAATTCATTTGTTTCATAAATCTAAAGGTGCTTGAACAAGCCCCCTTATCCGACAGTATGTTGGAGATTCCAAGTTGTATGACAACACCATGTTTCCAACAATGTGTCAAGAATTCATAGGTGTAAAGCATGCTCAAAGTTCCGACAATGTGTCGAGGATTTAGAGGTGCATAGTAGGTCCAAGTTTCCGATAGTCTATTGGATTTCTTAAGGTGTCCAACAAGAAGAAAAATCCAACTCGGGTTTTTAGAATTTCAAGTGTGTAAATAAGGAAAAAAGTTCTGATTGTCACTTATATCTTTAAGGGTTTTTTAGACAAATTTCTTCACCCCATTCTCCATGTTTAATTTAGGAAAAGGGAAGGGTAAAGCATAGTCTTCCAAAGAAATGAAATATAAGTACCGAGGGGTCATTTTCCCTTCCAACATTGACTCAATGTTGATATTAGAGATATTGAATTGGGACATATAGATTTGGAAGAATTTTGGAACATGGTTAAAAATTCCACACAAACAACATAGATGTAATCCAAGTGAAATAGTGGAATACCTCTTGCTCTGAGGTTTCCTAATATCCGCTCAATGTCTAGAATTCATCCTTACGGTAGTTAGCCACTACTGATTCCAAATCTAGGGTTGTTAAGAATCAAGATGAAGAGGTAATTATCCACGTACATACTAAGTTTTTGAGGATATCATTAAGCTTCCTAACCTTACTGAACATGTTGACATTGATATCAAGAAGGATCAATATGCTTAGAATGAAAATTCAACGAGATGAAATCAAGCATGTTAAAAAAATCTCTTGAAACCCAAACCACAGGGTGAGTAAATTCCCAAAGAACTTTCCCTTGAATTATTTCACCCTTGAAATCAATGACATTATCACATTTTTAATGGATTTTTGGCCTTCTTGAGGTGAAGGAGTTTTAGGGATGGATTTATCTATTCATTACCATCATACAAAAAAATAACCAATTCTTTAGATGGGGAAAATTCATCAACGATACGGTGGACAATTAGTTAAAAGAGGTGTAAAAACATCAAAATTCTACATGACATCATATGTCCCCTACACAACAATGAGTATGAGAGTTTATCCCGGGTTGAACATCCAAGGAGCTAGAGCCTCATATTTTTTTATACTTCTATCCCCATTTGTATTTGAAGAAAATATTAGGTCATTTCATGAGAGTAAATGATGCCTTTTTCTATAGCATCATATATAAGTTACATAAAGGTATTTCTAATTATTGGTGCTCTGATGCATCTTGAAATGTTGTATCTAGTTGGGGATGCATCCTCCTACAATTACCAATATTCATCTACATAAGGGTAGGAGAAACTCAAGGAACTTTTTATATGTTTCCCATCTTTCCAAGTGACAAGTGGGTTCTGATGGAAATGGTAAAGTATTTATTAGACCTCGATAAGCTCCAATAGAGTAAGCATAAGGTAGGAATTCATTTCTCACTATCCATTGTCCATTACACTTGTACATTAGTAATCAAGGAAAATAATATTGCTATTAAAATGCGGGAGTAAATCTCAAGTATTTATGTTTGAGGCCCAACTTTGCTTATCAAGGAGTACTAATAAAGAGTCTTAGAACATTGCAACTTCATGTCCCTAAAGTTGAGGATTATATGGATTGTTTGTAGGGATGAATTAGCAATACATAAAAAGGATTATAGTCATTTGAATTTAAATTAAGTAACAAATTACAACCTCAATGATATTCCTCAAAATGTTATTAATGATGAGGATATCTTAGATTCCATTTATGAGCACATGAATGTAGAAATTATGGGGTTTCCCTCGATTAATTAGTCGATCAAGGAGTTCACATCTATCAAGGAAAGAGTTACTCAGATTCTACTCCAAAATAATTCTTATCTCTATTTAATAAATATTTAACTAAAAGATCACAACTTAGCCAAAAGTGAAAGTGACCATTGCATCATAAGTGGGTCCCTCCCAAGATCCAAGGATAAAGGTGAAGCATCTAGAAAAATGTTGAAGTTCAAATTCTACAATAGTGGAAGAAAATATTCTCCATATTCTTCTACTCCCTCCACCACCATTGTCAACATTGATTCCCCTTCCCGTAACGAGAACAAGGGACATCAAATAGAATTATGACCACAAAAAGATTCTAGTTTCTTAGTTCTCATCATCCATTCAGGCCCTCTTGTGATCTTGGCCAACATGTGTCATTTATTGTCACATCCCCTCCAAATATGGTTTCTCCTCCTCCATCTTATCCTCTTAATGTTTCATACCCTCCACCTTGTTCATCTTTTCAGATCTTATTAGTCTTTACATTTGCCACTCCCATTTATTTTCCATCACCCTCATCTCCTTAGGTTTCATTCCTAGAACACTTACTTTCATCCCTTTCTCCTCTTTCAACTAGGATAAGTATGAATTTTAATTCTTAACCTAGTTCCCTTCTCCATGGATATTTTCTCAACTCCTTCCCCCTTTCCACATTGTTTGCATTGCTTTCTCCTCCAAGTACCACCTCATGATTAATGCTCACCCTTAGAAAAAAATTTCCTCTTTTGTCCCATCTTAGATTTCTAAAAAACCCAAAAGAAGATAAAGAAGTTTGTTATTCTTGAAGCCTTTGATTTGAGAATGTTTACTCCTACCCCTCTCGTGCATCCAAGAAGATGAAGATGACTTTCTCACATCACCATTGATGCATCAGGTGAAAGGTTTACCAAGATCATATTTCCCACTACAAAAGAAAGCAAGGAAGAAATCACTTCTTCCGATTATCAAATAACCAAAGTGGAAATGGGGAAAGTCACTATGAAGGAGTATAACATGATGTGTGTGCCATTGTCAATTTTGTTCAAGAAAATCAAGGAAACCAAGGCCACTACAAGGATGAGAAAAGGAAAAGTGGAGAAGTTAACAATCCTTCCTTCTCAAAATATCGAACCAACTCAATATCCTCTCTGGTTATGGTTAGTTTTGAAACATAATCCATATCGAGGTAGAAAATATTGAACCAAAAGGGTCGAGCGGTGGATAGTTTCTTCTAAAGGGACTTGAATCAATGTAAAAGGATGATCAAGGACATTATTTAGGTCCATAATGATATATAGAGAGAAAATCATTCTTTGAAAGAATGAATAATGAGCTCTAGGAAGAATGCAACAATTGGGAGTTAAACCTAGAAGAATTGAGTGAGCTCAAGAACATTGATCCTGATACCCTTGTTCAAGAAGGGATAATTAGAGAGAGGAAAAAAATTGAATTTAATAAGGCCATTGGATTTTGGGTCAAGATTTTGCAAGAGGACAATGAGAAGTTATAGAAATCTTGAGAAGGAATAGATTCCACCAATGATATCGGTGAAAAATTTACCAAATTACTTATCATGTCTTGGATTATGACTTGAACATGTTACCTACGGATGAAATCTTCAAAGAATTCATGGATCCGATCAAAAAATATTCTTCGAAGGGAGTGATTTTGATTTAAAATCAATTGACAAACTGATTTATGTCAAAATGTTATGAGAAATCTGTCCAAAATCATCAAAAGACTCAAAAGCTTCCTAGAAAGTTGATCAATGTGTTGAAAACATGTGATGTCCTCAATTCGTACTCACGTGGACATGATGACAAGTAAACGCAAGATATGATTAAGAAGTTCCACAAGAGTATTGTAATAAGGAAGATGAGAAAGAAAGCTGAAAGGGAAAAATATCATTGATGTTTCATCACACTTTTATATTTTAACATCAAGCATGTAATTTTTGAGATGTTGAGATATCATTTGGATTGATAAGTTGACTTGGTATATTTTTGTAAGAATCAAGAAGGATTTAATTTTATTTTATTTTTAGATTTTAATCTAACAACTTCCCTTTTTCTCTCTTTCCCATTCTATATAAATGTAAAATGTTGAGGCATTATCAAGGAGGGATTTTTGGACAAGAAGTAAGTAAGTTGGAATTGTAAGAGAAGAAAACTTTTTTTTATTTTTAACCTTTTGCTACAAGGAATATAAGATATGAATTACAAACTATGTTTGAA
The DNA here is from genome assembly GCA_018340775.1 of Taxus wallichiana var. yunnanensis. NCBI lineage: Eukaryota > Viridiplantae > Streptophyta > Pinopsida > Cupressales > Taxaceae > Taxus > Taxus wallichiana. The sequence goes on along the minus strand of CM031239.1, from coordinate 640,046,118 downwards.
TTTGATTTCTTTATTTAATGTATTATTCTAAGTTTCTTGCATTATTATATTCATTAAATTTAATTCTATTGTTCATCATATCTCAAACAAGTTTATTACTATTTTATCTCATGTTAGCATCTTCATATCTCGCGTTTTACCAAAGAAAAATCTCATTCCTACACTTCTTTATTTTTGTTTCTCATTTCTAATCTAACTTCTATAAATTTCTTCCATTCTCAATCTATCCTTTTTTCCAAAATAAATAAATCTACGGGATGAGATCCCACCACCAATGTTAGATTATTGTGAATCTTGTAAAAATTATTTGGTGTTGTTAGAATAGTAATAAACAGGGCATCTTCCCTTTATTTGAGGAGGGACTTTGTCTTGCATGCTATGGTTGAACCTCATATTTTGTCACTAACAAAATATCCAACCAATATTTTTTGGTGACTCTCTTTGCGAACTACGGACACACAAGATAGGATTTATCACACCTTTGGAGACTTCATTTTTCTTTGTCCTACCTTTTTATTTTATGATTCAAGCTGACATGAAAGGTTTTACTCACAATAGCAGAGAAATAGGTGAGGTGGATCATATGTTTGAGTTAATGCAGTTTCATAATTTCTTTAGAAACCTATAATTTGGATCAAGAAATTTAAATACTTAAATTGCACTAATTACACCCTTTCCCACAAATTGACAACATATCATTAATAATGCACCTTTTCTCTTCTATCCCCATTAATTAATTACATTACGCTAATTAGTTAACTCTTCTATCAATAAAAATGTCGATTAATGACCTTCCATTAATTAGTCCCCCTTTCTATCTAAATTAATTAATTATTCCTAATTAATTAACTCTCTCTTCTATTAGATTAATAAATCGTCATTTATTTGATTAAATTCCTCTCATAGCTTAGATCATGCTAAATTTCTTCTAAAAATCTTCTATAAGCTTGCACATCCCTATTAATTAATCACTTTGATTTAATTAATGCACCCTCCTCAATTCCCATGAGTCACTAAAGGAAAAATTAAACTCTCCTAAAGAAAACTCAACCACTCTAAACCATGCTTATCCATTACTAACCTAGCTTTGTTATTATCCCACATACAATAGGATGCAAATCTTCTTCAAACCAGAGGGTTATATAAATAACCCTCCTCCTACCTTTCTTCTTACACCTTTGCATGCATATAGCATAAACTATAGGCATTTTCATCTTTGAGCATCTTCCATTAGTGTTGAGCTAGGTATCTTCATCTTGCATTTCATCCATCCAAGCTTTTGAGTCATATGGAGAGAATCAAGATGGTCTTGTAGCCATGTCTTGATGAGACTCCATTCTCAAACCCTTGAAGATCAAACAATCAACTTTGATTGCCATGGATCTATCTAGGTTCATTTGTAGTTGCAATCTAAAGAGTAGAGGTTAAATGCTTAACATATTAGTTTGATTTTCCTTCAAATTTCTAATGCATAATGTTGGTAGTTAGTCTCTTTAAGCTCTTAGCATGATGATCTTTGTGTAGTTAGCTTTGTTTTGGAACTATTAAGGTGTTAGTTTCAATTCTCTTAGCATAGTTAACTAATACATTGATACATATGGCACGCTTGGTGGGACGGATTCATAGTCTCTTTGATTTTCATGAGTTTTACTAGTTTTTCTCAAGTTTTGCTAACCCAAATCATGCACATGTGAAATAGGTTAGGATTCTTAGTTTATATAACTAACTTTATATGCATTGAGTCTCTTTTATTGGGTTTATTGTGATGTGTTTTCATTGGATTTGAACTAAATTAGGAAATTTTAGGGATGGGTCTATGTTAGAAACATTTGCAACTATAGAATATCAAATCGAAAACATGCAAATATAGATCTAACAATCCCCAAAAAATCTACAACGGTGGAACTATCGAAACAAGAATAATCCAAATCACACAAAAATACACACACATAACACAACATGTATTGTGGTGTACCCAATGTAGGTTACATCCACCAAAGATAGAGATCTCATATATATAATAGAACAAGAGATTACAAACCAAATATTCTACACAAGAGTACATGTATCTCTATAAGAGTATCTATTCCTCCCAGATCTCCAACCAGATCTTCTTGAGTACACTAAACCATACCTCTATACCACTAATTGTGTCTCCTCCGGATCTCTAACCAGATCTACTTGAGTGCACTACTGACCATGCCTATGAAACACCACCAAATCTTACATACTTGAAAAGCTAACTTACAGAATCTTCCACTATGCAACCAAGCTCTAAGCATCTTTGTGAATTTGCAAACAAGACCTCTAGAAGGTTCTACCAATGTGCAATTGTAACCATGCGCTAAGAAGTAAGTCTCTCCTTCATCACCGCATCAATATTGTGAAAACATGAAGACAATTTCCTCTACGTTCATATCTTTTGAAATAGATTCTTATGGGTCAACAATACATAAGGATATCATGGATCTGTAATATAATATATGAAAATATGTGGATCTACAAGAATGAGCAATAACAAGATCTCACAATAACCTATGAATCTAATGAGAAGAAACACTAAGTGATTTGCATACTATGTAAGCCATTACATGAGACTAAATAATAAAAGGAAATACATTATAAGATAATACCATCTTCTCACTGAAAATATACATGTACTCTCCTCATGTTCAGCTCCTCTCTATGAAATCTCATGTCTTCATGTAATTTACTTTATCTTCTTCTTCTTCTTCAATATTTAAACTAAGGATTATGCTCTTCTTCTCTTTTCTCATTCCTTTTTTCTTGCCTACTACTTTTCTAGCTTATGTAAGCTTAGAAAAATTAGGAACCTTAGCTATGAATTTACAACCTTTAAATCAGTGTTAAAACAAAAGATAGATTAAATTCCCATGAGTTAAATCTAAAATTTCACGCACGAGTAACCAACGATGGTTATCTGAATGATGACAGTTTCACCTGTAGTGCAGATTACCCTAATCTGGAGAAGGTTAATCGACCAGCGCCGTTACCCTAAATGGCACCAATTACTATGTAAACTAGTAAGGTGTAAATCATGCTAACTATGAAGCAATTCAGCTCCAAAATCCTAACAGAAGTTGGAAAAATTTGATCTTTTTGAAGTTGCATACATAGAACTCTATATTTTGACATCATCTACAAGTACACACATAGGTAAATTTTATAGTCAAGGCACATACACATCAAAATTTTGGCAGAGGTGTTCAAAAGGGTGTGTACAAATTGATATCCATGCGTATGCATTCTATCACTAATAGTACCATTTGTCAGTTCTAGTCAAGCCCGCGTATGCATTAAAAAGGCACACACATTGTTCTGCACACATACATGAAATTTATTCCCTTGTGTTGTCTTACATTTTGTTTGTCCCCACATATTCTTAAACCTATGCACAAGCATCCATATACGTGTGTACACATCTTCTAAGCCTTTTCTTTGAATCTATCATATAGGCGCGTGCATATAGGAAAAAACCAACATACAAAGCTCTCTGGATGCGTACATGGTTATGATCTCTATCATTTTAGTAGAAGTGTGTAAACATCCATATCCATGAACACACACAGAAATGGGTGCACATGTGTCATGCTTACAGATTTGAGGTCTACTTTAAAATTTGCAAAGGCTTGTGTTCTTGATGTGCTAACTCCTTGTATGTTTATTTGAGATTAACTTCTATTTTACAGGGTATATTTACATGATTTTTGCTAATTTGGTTTGTTTAAAGTTAATGGATGTTTCATGTTTTTCTATGAGATTAGAGTCATGTATGCTCTTCCCTCGCACCTTTTAGGTGATCTTGGGAATCATAAATGATTTCTATATCTTTTCTATGCTTTGGAAAATGTCTCATTATACTTATTTGCTAAGGGAATGAATGTCAAAATTGATTAAAACGAACTATCTTGCACTTTAATTTCACAAGTGTTTTCCATTTCTTATTATAGTTGGGTTTTCACGTTGTGTATGCTCTTCCCTTGCACCTTTTAGGTGATCTTGGGAATAAAAAACAACACTTAAACCCTTTTTCATGATATTTTGATCTTGTGGAAAATTACTAATCTTTTGTGTGCAGGACCTAATTCACTTGTCAAAGAAAGGAGGTTCAAAACACAAAACTACTAATACACGTGTGATTGCAGGTTGCCAAATGGTGAATGACTAAACCACATTAAGTCTAAAAGATAAAAACACACCACATTCATCACACTTGTATATGTAGGTTCGGATAAGGGTACGCCTCGTCCTCTTAACTAGGACATAACCACTTTGGCATGAGCCTTAAGCTATAACAATGGGGGTGGTCCTAGGAACCCCAAAGTAGTCCATGCAAGAGGGAACCTTGTGGATGAAATGGGAAGTGCTCCGCACACCTACTTGATTAGTTTTACCTTTGTGAGTTAGAGTCAAATTTATCCGTATCACCGAGTGTACACGATGAACACATTAATTTCTCACTATACTTGAAGGGGGTAAAGTAAAGCCGAGATAACCCAAGATTAGTTAGTGTGAATTTCTTGGTAAATCAAGCTTGCATTAGATAACTTGTGACACCTAGTTGAGTGAACCACCTAGGAAGCTATCTTGACTTGGAGCCAACTTATTTGTACTAATTTTTTTAGAGCCTTCACAAAGGGAGAAATTTTTGGAGTTGAAACTTTGTTTATCAAACAAAGGAGAGTCCATAAAAGTTCAAACTACGTGTCATTCACCATGAAATTTGTGAAGCATTACTTTTACTTAGTTTTTCACTTGCCATAAGGTGGGGTGAAACTTCGTTGAAGTGAGGCAAAAAACTTTTCAACCCCATTTGATCTACTTCCTTTGCTTTATTTTGAAACTTTGTTGATCAAAAGGAGAGCAAACATACATGTGTTATCAATCGATTGTGTTCACCACTTTTATGTCCATTTACACTCATCCATGTTTTTGGCTAAGTTGTTAAACGTCTAAAGTGTGTGGGTATGTTTTTACATCTTTATATCCATTTGATCTTGATACCTAAGTCAAGATTGTCATTGTAGTTAGGCTTGATTCTCCTTTTAAGTGTTACATACCTAAGTCAAGATCAAAATTATCGTATCGCCATAATTTTGATACTTACGTCATGTTTCTTGAAAACTTGGCCTAAGTGTCCATATTGTAATGTTACGTTATGCGCATATTAACAATTCCTTGGTATACTTTATCCTTGGTTTGATTTCAAACATTACCTTGATTTTGAAAGGTGTTGTTGTTACTGTTTGCACATCATACTAATATTATTTTGATACTAATACCTTACTTTTCCATAAATTTTGGTTAACGTATCTTAGTGGTATTGTTGTGTTGTTCATATTCGTAACCCCCACTTTTGGAATTTAGGTCTTTCTTGGATTTAAACTCTCTTTAAGTATACTTTGTTTGGAAATCATATCAACCTTTTGTTATTACTTATGCCTTGTTTGTTCTTGAACTTGACATAAGTGGTGACATTTCGTTGATCATTTTAAACATCAAACTACCATTTGGAAACAACTTAGGAAGTACTTCATTGATTGATTGGTTTAAAACAAACCTTGTGTGATTGTGTCTTACGATTATTCATCACTTTGACTTATCTATTTAGGACAATCACTTTGATCCCTTGATTTATTGACATTCATTATTCTTTGGACAATTGACATTCTTTGTGTGACCTTAGTAAAAATCTCATTCTAAGTCTTCACTTAGGTTTGATTGTACCCTTGGACAAATTCAAAAAAAACACCTTAGTGAAATCCTCATTTTTATGGCCCCCATAACAAGAATGGGAGCTAAGAGACAAGCATGGGAAACATTGACCAAACAAGGTCAAATCCCTTTATTGGTAATGATCTAGGACCTCTCTTCTCCACGAGAAAAGGAAGAAGAGGAGATGGTAGACCATAGTGGTGATGAATTGGGATCACCACACATGGAGTTGAATTTGACCCCACCCAATTAGATGAGTTCCTCTTTCTAAAAAAATATAGAGTACTCACAAGAGTTGTGGAATTAGGTGTTAGAATGCCAACTAAACATGAAACTATTCCACCTACAAATAATGAGGAAGAACACCCCCTCATTAATATGGATGACATTTTGGGACATGGAAAATCTTCCACCTCAAACACTCAACATGACAACATGGGTGGTTTTAAAATGCCACTCATAAGAATTCCATGTAGGATAAGAGTGGAACATGAAAATGAAGAGGAACCTCCAAATGAAGAAATCACTATACAACAACAAATTCAACACCTTAGTCAACAATTAGCTTTCCTAGCATCCCATGTGCAAAAAGAGACAAATAAAAACATGCATCGGGAAAAACCTAAGGTTAGAAATAATGAGTTTCACACAAAATATCAAGAGGGAGAAATGTCAAAAATAGTCACGTGTATATGCTAGCTTCCCCCACTAAGGAGAAAATTATTACATAAGAAATATAATCTATGAAATCAATGCTTACAAGTCTTCAAGAAAGCAACGTGGGACATAACAAAAGTATCAATACAAAGAGCTATGCCCTTATCCATTTGATAAGGCTATGTTGCTCCAACCCTTTCCTAAGAAATTTGACATCCCAAAGTTTGAAAAATATAAAGGAAAGGTGATCCACGAGATCATGTAAAATATTTTTACATGGCATGTTAAGAAGTGGCATACAACGATAACTACCTCATATGACTATTTCCAAAAAGTCTAGGAGGGAAAGCACTAGAGTGGTTCATTCGTTTACCTCGGGGTCTATCTTCACATGGCTCAAACTAGTGAAAATATTTGTGTGAAATTTCTCTTTTAATGTGGAAAGCAACATAACCATGTCAGACTTATGTAATGCCAAACAAAAACCAAACAAAACCTTTACAAGTTTCCTACAAAGATGGTAGGGGATAGCTAGCCGTTTTCCTTGTTCGATCCTGAAAAAAAAACTTGTTAGCATCTTTATACCAAACCTAAATCTAGACATTTCCTTTCATTTATAGATGCATTGTGTTTGAAAATTTGAAGAGGTTATTGAGAAGGGCACACAAATAGAAAATTCTCTAATCGTAAAAGGGACACTCAAACCATTTTCAAAAGACAATCAATCTTCCAAACCTATGGACAAGCCCAAAATATTTAATAAAAACAAGAATGTCATAGGAGATGGAATCATGGATTCTAAATGCATACAAGCAGTCCAAGTTGGTCCACCTTTTAAAATGACCAAAGGGCCAATCCAACCACTAGTTAAATGAAGAGCATTTACTCCCTTGATGGACTCATTGTCCACAATCTTAAAACAACTAGATGTAGTGAACATGGTGACATATCCCACAATGACACCCTTTGATGACAATGCTCCTAAACCTTCATGGTATAAAGAGCATGAGTATTGTGATTTTCATCATGTAAAAGGACATAAAACGGAAAAATGTTTAAGACTATGCCACTTCATCCAAGATCTTATTGATAGTGGGAGATAGAATTTGATTCACCAGAATCAAATCAAATGCCAAATCAAAAGATGGGAATATTCAAGGAGCCTTTCCCAAAACATGGTAAACTAGGTGAGAAAAAGTTGGATCAAGGAGAGTCTTCCCAAATCTATAAAGTTACAAATTATGTTTATACCAAAAATGATAACAATCAATATGACTCACTTATTGGATGTGTTCACTTGTTGAGCAGATGAAGTATGACACTAAGGAGAAGGTACACAGAATATTCATGTGGGGTAGCAAGATAGATTTGAAGGCATGGAAGGATAGGGAAGGAAGCACATGTGAAAGATAGAATGAATCTGGACTTAGCCATTTTCATGGTTATGGGATATTTTTGGAGATAGCATGCGGGGCACACAACCAGATGGAAACTTGCGCGAGTATGTAAATGTTATTTTTGGAAGAACGTATACTAAGCGCTTTGCATGAGTTTGAGTTAATAATAGGATTACCACTACCAGTTAACTAGAAGAGATCTATTATTAGCACACTTACATGTGTGTCTATTATTGTAAAGGTGCATGGCTATTTTCAACATGCAACCTATTTTGGGAATTATGTAAGTGGTGAAGGGAAAGTCCCCACCCTTATAAATATGTAGTAATCTACATAGGTTAAGGAGGACTATGTATGAGCTATTGTGAAGTTATGTTGCCAGATCTGATGTGTGCATGAACTTATGGTACTACTTATTATAAGAATATTTTGTGTTCATTGTGTTTATCATTTGATTCATGATTATTTAAGATCTAGATCTAGAATATGCTCTATAGAAAGTGTATACTATCTATGGATATGAATACATTAACTTTTCATCATGTTGACATCCTACATAAGAAAATCTAAGGAGGGGTTTGATACCTTTGCATGCTTCTAGTGAGTGCTCAATCTAGGATGAGTGATGTGCTAGTGTGCCTGTGTTATTCTTGGTAAATTCTAGGCTGCATCTTCAATTTCATTGTCGAGACCTCTTTTTCAGTTGTTTTCAAGATGGTTCGTGATGAAGACATATTAGTTAACACTAGCAAATGTTTAGGAGTGGATAAAATATCTAGAAGAAGAGTACACAAGGAAGTTCAACACTGGATTTGAGTTTGACGCACGTGTGTGGGTGGAAAAAATACGTATGACAATTTTATGAGAGCTTATCTACAATTTTTATGGTAGAACTATTCAAGTGGATGATTTCTTATGGATCTAAGAGGAATTGGAGGTATCACACACTTGTCTTCAGAGCGTCGGAAGAATTTTAGTCCCTTTATGATGCTGATTTGAATTAGAAATGTCTTCGTGGATAATTGGTTCTGTGGTGTTCTCGTACACTTATATATTGGAGTACTCAATTTATACTTATTCTTTCCCAGAGGTAGTGGAATTCCATTTTTATGGTATCCTAGGGAACTTACTTGCAAGGCATTCCACTAGCGATTAAGATCTTGATGGTAACCCTGAACTTGGAAAGAAAACCAATGGCTAACTAAAACCCACCACACGTGGGAAGCGTGAGTGAGTTTGGTTAAAGATGGAAGACCTAGCGGAAGAGAGGAAGAGAGAAGAAATGTGGCTTAAGTACAATGAGGCATGCAAGAGGGAGATAGAGAAGCAACATGACATTGCAAAGTAGATGGCATTGAGGAGAGAGATGACTTGTGAAGGATTTAGAGCTCACACGAACGCATGGAGCAGAGCATTAGGAACTCCCCATTTGGGAAGTCATGAAAGGGAAACCTCTGTGGCCTCACATAGAAGCACACCAATAGAGAGACAACTAGGCTGTAGGTGCACATCTAAATATACCTAGCAACCTAGCCCTTACGCTTGGTTTTCCAATACTTAGTACATCTAATAGTCGAGATAAGCTAAATTGGGTAGTAGGGAAGAAGGAGTAATTCACATAGCAATTATATCAATGGTAGGGCAAACATCTTCATTGTTGTTTGGAGGTACCTTTTAGGTGCATTATTTACACAAAATTTGAGTGTGTAGAATTTGTGGCTCACATCTAGGAGTAGTACCACCACACAGACTATAGGAGTTTAGTATAGTACTACTATTGGGACAAAGGGAAGTACATATTTTGGTCCACTTCTAGCTATAGGTGGAGGATCAGGAGGTGTAGGTGGTTCTAGTTCTGGTGGATCTAGTGGTTCTAGAGGAAGAGGTAACATAGGAGGTTTTGGATCAGGTGGGAAATATCCGCACCAACCCCATAATATTTACATGGAGATGTCTCTTTGTCTGTCAGAATATAGGGGCATAGAAGACGCTACTGAGCATGTGCACATGTGTGAAATATTGTGGCACACAAAAGGATCACGGACGTATGAGCGCAAGGCAAGTCTATTTACAAATACATTGCGGGGACGTGCATCACATTGGTTAGTACATGAATTTTGACCCTAATACAACTTTTGTAATTATGCAACCTTAAAATATGCATTCATTAAAGAGTTCTATATCCTTGAGTTTGAGCAGAAAGGGTATAAGTGTGATCAAGGATATTAAACAAGGCACTACTAAAAGTGTCGGGAGTATGATGCCTATTTCAAAACACTTTATCTAATCTTTCTTATGATATTCAAGAAAGATAGCATGTGTAATGATTTGTTGGAGGTCTAATAGAACCTTTTAGGAGGGATTTGTCACATAAGACATACACTCATCAACATGAAGCACTTGAAGCTACTTTATGTCTTTGAGGTAGTTGGGAGTATAGACACTAGACTCAGCCCATTCTTGGAGGCACAAATTGTAGCTATAACAAAGAAATTGGACAAAATATCGTCAAATTCAACACATGAGATGCCTGCTTTGGGATTTGGTGTACAAGTTGAAGGTCACACCAAAGATAATTGTCCCCATAGATCGAGTATGTTCATTATTGCTAGATTGTGAGATATGTCACCTGAACCATGATGCCATCCATTGCCCATTATTATAATGCATGATAAGGAAGAATGTATCCTATTATTGTAAGATTTTCCAGTCCATGAATCACGATATAGAGGACTGTAGGTTGATTGGTCAGATCCATGATGCTATTAATATTGGTGTATGAAAAATAGGGGTATTAGATAACTCTAAAGGAAAGAATGAACACGAAGATTGGGATCACAATCAAGTGTGTTATGATCGAAATGAGGGGCACTATGATGGAGGACATGGCATAGGTCAAGGATATCATGGAAAATTCGGAGGTTGAGGTCATGGTGGTGGGAAGGTGAATTCCTCGTGGAATAATCTTTACATGTGGATCACCCTGACCACTACAGGTGTGAATGTCCTCAAAATATTACATGTTCTTTCTGTGGAAAGAATCATACCTATGAGGAATGCCTAAACTTATATGAGCATCTTAGTAAGCATCATAAATAAGAAAACAAAGGCACATGGATGGTTAGGATACACCGCATTATGGAAAATCAGTGGATTCCCAAGTTGGAACTAGAATTTGAGGTATTTCCGTAAAGATCACTACCCGCACTAAATTTGCACGTGCACACCAGAGGCGTTACAGGAGAAACCTACCATCACTAAAGAGGAGGTTTTACATGCCGTACCAGATCCTACCCATTAGAAGGGCATTTAAAAGAGACCATAGAGGTAGAAATTTTAGGGTGACTTGAAGGAGGTAGTTAGATATTGATGACTTGAAGGAGGTATCAAGAGAGAATATCATTGCACTATGAGTTAGCTAAAGGAAACACTCCACATGCTAATAATGAGAATGGGTGACATATCCTGCATGCAAATATCCCCCCATAGCTTATACTATGACAAGGAAATCACTTTGAATGTTGTTGTGGATGGATGGATTTTGAGAAATATATTGATTGATACAGGTGCGGAAGTCAATGTGCTTACTTTAGATGCATGGGTATAGATGGGGAGACCTACATTGCAGCCATATTCTAATGTATTATTTATGGCTAATCAAACTAAGGCCACTCCTATCATAGTTTTAAAAGATGCATCCATTACTATACAAGGGCCAAGTTCACTAGGGATTTTGAGGTTTTAGCGCTTGCAGAAGCAGAAAGTTTCCCAGCTTTGCTTGGAATCCCTTGGTGTTATGCAAATAATGCTAATATTTGGTTCAACACTCCACGTGCTAATAATGAGAAGGGATATATTAGTTTTGAAAACAAGGAGGAAAGAGTTATTATCCCTTTAACAGATGGAAATTTTTACCCTATGTTGAGCCTTTGAGTGAGGAAGATCCTGAATAGGATTTATGTACGTGCCATCCGGGACCCAGAATTTCTCAAGCCATCTAAAGAAGGAATCCTTCAGTGGGAAGATGTATAATATATTAGTGATACTACAAGTATTTCTTGTGATAATCAATCTCATGGTACTTATAAGTTGGTAGGGCGCAAAGTAAGGAGCACACTTTCACCAAACAATAAACCTTGTTGCATTAGGAGAATAGGTAACAACCACGAACCTTAGTACATTGGAGAAGGGGGCTCTATGGTATTCCTATGCGACATGGAGGAACAAGTGGATAGACTAGTTGGAGAGAAGAAGTATGCTAGCATATACCTGTGTGGGACAACAGCACGTTGGTGGGTGGTTCACAGGATAATCTTGTAGAATGGAATGAAGTCAAGATTGCTCTTACAACTCGGTTTTAGGAGTAATGCACCAACTCAAATATGCACATATCATGGTAATCAACTTGTTCAACACCACATCCAGTAGTGTGAGAGGCTCTGGAAAAAGGGGCAAGAAGCTTTACTACCTTTGCTATGGGTGCACAAAATTTATTCTACTTTACAAGGCTGCACACACGCTTGGTATGTATATGTAGAGCTACATAGAGAAACTGGAAATTGGCAAGATTTGATTATAGGTATGGTCCCGAATTTTGACTACTCCTCTACTAAACCTCTAATGGAAGAGGCATTTATGGTTATAAAGTAGTCAACTGTTGGAGACAATACAAAGTTAAAAGAACTCATTCAAGAGTTATTTGATGGAAATGACTCAGAGCACGTTTTGCTCAAGGACAGAGACAAATGCCACACTACTTAAGCGTGCTTGCTTTGAGAAAGAAAAAGGGAAGATGGTCTACATAGTGGATGATGAAGAAGTAGAAGAACTAGATATAGATCATTCAACAAGTGCATGCGAGGTCTTGGATAGTGTAGATAACAACACATGCACCTATCATGAACCTATGAGGACCAAGAAAGTGAATATTGGTATAGATGTTGAACCTAAAGAGGCAATAATTGGAGATTATTGGTCTGAATATAAAGTAGCAAAAATAGTGGAGTTTCTTCGTCAATGGATATTTTCAGGATTTATTTCCTAGGGGATACCATGAATTGAAAGGAGTGCATGCATCATTAGGATAAATGAAGATAAATCTTAAGGTTTTCTCTCGGTCAGAAAAGACCCTACAGATGAACCCCAACTTGTGTGAAAAGGTCAAGGAAGAAATTGACAAAATGTTGAAGTCTGGAATCATCAAGCCCCTAGACGAGTTAGAATGGGTTAGCCCAATGGTGATCAATATAAAGAAAGATGGTCGGATTAGGATCTATGTGGACTACAAGGAGCTGAATGTTACATGTGTGACTAATCCTTTCCCTACACCATTCATAGAGGAAATATTAGAAGGCGTTATAGGGTGCGATATCTATTCCTTTACAAATGGATTCTCTGGGTATCATCAGGTTAGGATTACACAAGAGGATCAGGAAAATACTACTTTCACCATTGAATGGGGAAGTTTTACATATATTGTGATGCCTTTTCGGACTAAAAACATGCCTCATTGTATTTTCATGAATAGTTGTTCAAGCATTCCAGGATTTTATTCATCTTTTCTTGCAAGTTTACTTGGATGATTGGATGGTGTATGGGCTTGTTAAGGATCATTGTGACAATTTATGCTTAATGTTTGAAAGATGTAGACAGTTAAACATCTCTTTGAACATCAAAAAGTGTGTGTTTGCTACACCTTTTGGCACTCTGTTAGGGCATATTATCTACAAGGAAGGTTTGTTGGTAGATCCAGCTAAAATTGTAGTTATTTTCGGCCTAAAAGAACCTACCAGTCAGAGTGAGGTGCGCAGATTTTTGGGTCACACTGGGTATTATAGAAAATTTATCAAAGGATATGCTAAGGTTGCCACACCCTTGGAGGAGTTACTAAAAGGAAAAGGGACATTCTATTGGGGGAGCCACAACAATGCACATTTGAGGAACTAAAGGAGAGACTTACTACAATGCCTATTTTGCACTTTCCCTCATGGGACCAACCATTTCATGTACATGTGGACACTTGGCATGGCCATTGGTGCGGTGTTGGCTCATCTTAGAGAAGGTATTATAGATCATCCTATCTATTTTGCTAGTAGAAATTTGACTCATGTAGAGCATAATTATACAACTACAGAGTATAAAGCTTTGTCAATGATCTATGTGCTACATAAATTTAGATAGTACCTATTGCTAGCAACACCATTTTTATTCTATACCGATCACATGGCATTGAAATACTTGGTAAATAAGATAGTCTTATAGGGGAACATATGTTGATGGGTGATCTTATTCCAAGAATTTGATTTATCTTTATGGTAAAACCAGGGAAAAGTAATTCTAGGATAGACCATTTATCAAGGATGTAGTGAAAGGAGTCTTGGGCGGATGTGTATTAGAGCATGACCACGCACATATATCATCAAAGAGGATCATGGTGGTATGCACAGGTGGGCACTATGTAGGGGATGTCAATGCGTGAAAAATTCTACTCACTAGATTGTGGTGGGAGACCTTGTATAAGGATTGTAAGGCATATTACAAGGCTTGTGATCACTTTTAGTGCCTTGGAAAACCAGGGAAAAGAGATGAAATACCTATACACCTATTCCTAGTGTAGAACCATTTGAAAAATGGGCTATAGATTTTTTGGGTCCTATTTCAGCAGCCGTAGAACTAGATTGCACTACATCATCACTTGCACAAATTATCTTACAAGGTGGGAATAAGTAACCCCTACTAAGGATTGTACAATATCTATGGCATCTAGGTTATTATGGGAAAATGTTCTTACAAGGTATGGATTCCCATTGATTTTGACTAGTGATAGGGGCACACACTTTTGAATGAGACAATCATAATTCTATTGGATGAGTTCATGATTGCACACCATAAGACTAAACCATATCATCCTCAGAAAAATGGGACTGTTGAAGCTTTCAATGAAATTTTGAGCCAGACATTGACAAAAATTTATGATGTTGGAAGAAAATATTGGGATGATATAGTTTCTACCATGATTTTGGCGTATAGAACAACATAAAAGCGGTTGAACAAGGCCACACCCTTTGAATTGATGTTTGGCATAGAAGTAGTTCTTCCTATGGAATTTATGTTACCTTCTTTACTTACGTATTGCGTGTGGGGGTCTAGCTGATGAGAAAGCATTAGAAGAATGAATTAGAAAGTTGATCAAGCTGGATGAGTGATGAGAAATAACACGATGGATTCAGAAGCAAGAAAAGGCTAGGAAGAAAGCATGGCATGATAGGCACATCAAGGAAAAAAATCTTGAGATAGGACAAATGGTGCTTCTTTATGACTCTAAGTTTTTGTGCCATCCAGAAAAACTTAAAGTGCATTGGTTGGGACCATATGTTATCACTCACATACTTGAAATAAGTGATTACAAGTTAGAAGAACTTGATGGGATACAATTCCCGGTTACTTCAATGGGAGTAGGTTGAAGCCCTAATATAAATAATTCTTCTTGGTGTTTGTAGTAAGGAAGTGTTTCCATTTAGAGTAGGTTTTCATTTATGTATTTCCTTAATTATTTCCTTCTTCGTTATCCTTTGTCAATTTTGTTTTTGTTTTATGTAATAAGCACGTTTGCATCTTTGGAAGCTAATTACCATTTGGAGAATTTTTATGTGCAAGAGGACTGTACATACCATTTGTGGGCATTTTTATCGCAAGAATTTGAATGATCTAAGTTGGCTAACTTTCCTTCATCCTTGGTTTTGTTGAGAAAGAGCTTGGGCACGTTTTCGAACTAGGGCACACATATTCAATAGGGTTTTTTTCCACAGAGAGGATAGAAAGTTAAGATTTTTGGAACCAAAGAAAGCACTCAAAATTATTTGAAAATGGCTTCATCAAATAGAGAATTTTCTCGGATAGAGAATTTTCTCAATTTTTCCGAGAAAGGTAAAATTTTCCTTCTAACTCCTTGTATTTTGCAAGTTATGGCTTGGTGGAGTTTTTGAGGGAAATTTTCCCTGGGAAGGCCCGCAACCAATAGGAATGTGCCACGTGGCGGCGGAATGGCGGGTCAATGGAGAGGTAAGTTGGAAAAATTGCCAAGGAGTGGGTGGGGTACAAAGGAAAATTTTTTCCCATGGGCCCACGGAGGAAAAGAAATGGCTTGAGGCCCACACCGAATGAGGAGGTGCATGAGGAGCGATATGACACATGTGATTGGGGCGGAGTAATTTTGGCTTTTTGAAAAATAAAAAATGGTGACAAAGAAAATTTTGGCCCAAAAGCCCCCGCCAAGGATGAAAAGAAATGATTGCCACATGTCCATGAGGAAGCACCACGTGGCGGTGGAGGTCGAGAGGGAGAGTAAATTTTGGATTTTTTGCCAAAAAATTTCCAAGAAGGCACAAAGGAAAATCTTGGCCGAAAGCCCGCCAAGGAGGAAAAGAAATTTGGTTAAAGGGCTCGCGAGACTAATGGGAGGATGACACATGTCCAATCGTGGCGTGGAGGTTGGGAGGGGAAAGAATTTGGTAAAAATTTTCCAAAGTGTTCAAAAAATGGTCAAAGGAAAAATTTGGACGCGTGCCCCCAGGAGGAAAGAAAGTTGATTAAGGGGTGCCAAATCAACGTGTGCCAAAAGGAGTGGGGGGTGGAGAAATTTTGGAATTTTTCCAAAATTCAAAAAAGTGTAAAATGGCCATTTGAACCCATGGACGAATGGGAAGTGCCACATGGTAGTGAGAGTGGTGGGGTGTAGAGATTTTTGGGGAATTTTTCCCAAATTCAAAAAGGGGAAAAATTTTAGGTTTCGGCCCGCCAACCCGATTTTTGCCCCAGTTTTTCCCTAAATCTTCAGAGGGGCATATCTTTTGATCCAGAGCTCATTTTTCTTGATTTTGGTGTCATTGGAAAGCTATTGAAGTCCTCTACATGATGGAATCTTCAATTTTTTTTTGTGGAGTTTAGTGAGAGAAAAATGAAAAAAACCTTTGGCATGGGGAAAAGAGTAGAACCGACATTCAACCACCATTTTTAATGCAAGTATGGCTTCCATTCTTCTCCAGCATGGTCAAAAATCTTGGGGAATGAACTTTTAAGGGTACCCATGCTATTTTGATGGATTTGGTTGGTGGTTGAATCATTCATTTCAATTTTCCTGTGTTTCTCCTTCCTGAACTCGGTTTTTCATTGTTAAAAGCTAGATTTGGCTCATTTGTAAAGGGTTGGATTTTTTTTTATGTTCTGCAGGCTCCCTCCTTCACCCTAGCAAGTGAATTTGTGGAATATCAGACCTTTTTAGGACTACGTAACATGTTTTTTTACCTCCTTGCTATTGTAATGCACTGTATTTAAAAATGGAAATGACAATGCAAGCTCTGTGAATGAATTTTCAATCCTTTCTTGTGTTGTTTGCTCTATCCTGATCCTTCATTACAATTTTAGCAATTTGTGCATGATTTGTGTTGCATTTTATAATCTGTGTCAATCTATAGAAATAGATGTTCACCACTCCTTTGGTGTATCACCTTGTTAGTTTAGTTTTATCTTCTTTTCTTTCTATCCTTGTCTCCTTGGCAGAATTAGAGTAGAATTTTGAGTTAAACCTCTACAAATTTCATGCATACATCTGATCAGAGGAGTAGAGGAACCAACCTTCAATTTGGAGATTTTTTTCCCATTTTTGCAAGTCCCACACTTGGGGAAAAGATTCCATGTTGTGCAATCACACTAAATGACCCAATTCTCACTTGCAGAAATTGAAGGTCATTTAGGGGGTGCTGATTTGCACTAACAATTTTTGGCACACCCAGTGGGACCTTAGAGGTCTTCATCTTCATTACAAAAAGTTGATGTGCATTTTTTGTAAGTTTCTTGCTTAAAAAGAGCCCTGATTTGCACATCTGGTGACTCCAAAGGGATAAAATCAACTGGTTTCAGTAGTCCAAGTCTGAAGATTCATGAGAAGGATCCAAACAAGGTCAAGGGCTAGAGAAGAGGGATTGTCTGAGTATCTAAGTTATCCCTAGGAAGAAGAGAGAGGGGAAGAAGAATTCAAAGGTCTCCATCTCCACCAAACAGAACTCTATCAACTCCTCCACCTGGTAGACCTTTCACCCAATCAACAAGGGTTCTCAGGCCAATCAGAATGGCACAACACAACCCTTATGTCAACTTCACTCACTAAAGAGCCCACTTGCTCTCAATGCACAAAACCCAGTTCTAGTTGCAGCATTGAAGAACATCCCATACTTTACTGGGGAAAATCAGACCACTCCTGGTGATCATGTCAAAGACATTGCTAATGTTTGTGTAATCCATGAGATTGTTGAGATGTAAATTACTGTCAAATTGTTGGCATCTTCATTCAAAGGGAAAGCCTTGCAATGGTTCAGGAGCCTTGGGGTAGGCTCTATCCAAAATTGGAACTAGTTGTGCATAGCTCTCCATGATCAGTTTGGAGAAAAGGGAGATAATTTGTCTCTATTGGAACAACTGACAACTATCAAGAGAGCTCCCAATGAGCAGCTAACAGACTTCAATTTCAGATTTCAAAGGACATGGGATAGAATCCCAGTGATAGTAAGGCCAACAACTGAAGGTGCTTTCTTATACTATCTCAAAGCTTTAAATTATGATATTTCTATGTTAATCCAATCCATGGGAGGTGCAAATATACCTGCAGCTTATAGCATCGCCATTAGGGCTGAGAATTGTTTGATCCAAGCTGGTAAACTGGTGCCTAGGCCTCCCATGCCCTTATATCCAAACTTGGAAAGCCCAAGCACTAGTCAAGCACCTACTTTAGCTCCTATTCCCACTCCTAGAAATCAGAGTTCAAATGAAACTTCTACTTCATCCTCTAGTGCCTCAAATGAACTTCAAGAAGTCATGAAACAATTACAAAATTTAGGCAATGAGCTGGTTACACTCAAGAGGCAGCAAGCCCAAAGTTTTAGACCTTCTTATTAGTCTCAAACTCAGCCTAATAGGCAACCATATCAGCCTAATAGGCCACCCAATCCAACTGCAAATCAAAATCAAGTAAGGCCTCCTGCCAATAGACCATTTTTACCCTATAACCCCAATGTTGCATCTACCTCTAAAGCCTTAGTGCCAATGCAAAATAATATAGCTCAAGAGTATGATTGGTGTTTCCCATGCAATGAACCTCACAACCAGTCTATGTGCTTCAATGGTGCTTTGAACCAAGCTTTGATGGTGACAAAAATTGGTGTAGAGAGTGAGGTGAGTCAAGAAACAAACCAACAACAAGGAACATCTCAGAAAAATACAACTCCAAATGAGACTACACTTGTGAATTGGCAAGCTGAAGATTTTTGTGGTATGAATCAAACAATTTCTTAGAATGTAGCAGCTAACACATGGTCAAAGAAGAGGAATATTGGTGAAGGGAAGTCATTAGCTCCAGGTGATCCACAACCTTCCATCACTCCACAAAGTGTTGGTAAGAAAAATGTAGTTCCAAATGTGCAAGGACAGCCCAAGCCACCTTCTAGACCAGCTCAAATGCCAGCTGTTGTAGCCCATGTACAAGAAAAGAATGTGCAGGCTAAGGGGCAGCAAAGAGATGTTTCATCCCCATTTAACATCATTGAACAAATGAAGAAGACAAATGTGAATATATCTATGTGGGAATCACTATCCATCCCAGGCCAAAGGGATCTACTACAAGCTGCCATGAAGAATTGGTCAACTTCAAATCAGCAAGCTCATATGCAAGAGAAGGTACTCACAAATGTTGCTCAGCCTGAGGGGAAGCTTGGAGGACAGCAAGGTAAAGTTTTGAAGCCCCCTCCATTCTATGTTTCATTGATCATTGGGGATAAACTAGTACACAATTGTATGATTGATTCTGGGGCAAGTAGTTCTGTGATGCCCAAGAAAATAGCTGATCAGTTGGGCCTCCAATATGAAGTCATATCCAAAGGGGTGGTGTAACTGGATGGGACAATAGTAACAATAGTAGGGGTAATTAAATATTTGAGCCTCACTTTGCATGCATGCCCCAATGTCACTATTTTGCAAGATGTGTCAGTGATAGATTTACCACCACTTTTTGCCCTATGTTTGTCAAGGGATTTCACAACTAGAATTGGAGGCTATTTATCTATTGATTGGTCACACATGTTGTTTTGGACAGATATGGAACTAAGGCCACAATCAGGTCCGAACCTATTGCAAACTTTCACATTGAGCCTCATACTCCAAGCCCAATCAATGCCAATTGTTTAACATTTGATCAAGAGGATTATCCAGGCATAGATGAAGCTGACACCAAAGTTGGAAGCATCCTAGATTTGACTCTTGATGAATGGGCAAGAAAGGTACATGCTTTTGATCCCTACAAGGAAATAGAGGAATCTGAACTAGGAGTTTATTACATGCATGAAGAAAATCAGCCTATTCCTAGCATCACCAAGCCAGACCATAAAGATGACAATGAGGTATGGCAAGCTATTCTTTGATGGATCAAGAAGTAGACAAGGTGCAGGGGGGAGCTATGCTTGTTTCACCTCAAGGCATTAAGTATTATTCATCTTTTAGATTTCAGTTTGCATGTTCTAACAACACTGCTGAATATGAAGCTTTGATACATGGATTGCATTGGTCAAGAAAGAGAGGTATCAAAAACTTACAAGTCTTTAGTGATAGTGAGCTGATTGTTAATCAAGTTAAAGGACAACATGCTGCCAAAAATGACCTACTCAAGAGTTATAAGAATAGGGTGTGGGACCTCATTGAGGATTTTGAAGGCTTTGGCATCAACTCCATCCCTAGGAAAGAAAACCAAGCTGTTGATAGGCTTACAGTAGTTGGAGCAGCCTTTGATGTTGTGGAGAGTATCAAGGAAGATAAAGTGTAGCCAAACATTCATGTGATTGTAAGGCCATCAGTGCCAGATAATAATGTAAGTTGGCAAGTGTTTGAAAGTGACCAACAAATCATCAATTTCTTGTAAGAAGAAGTTGAGTTCTCAGCCAAAAATCAGGAAAAGTTAGAACAACAATATGGTGATCAAGTGGTACAGCTGAGAACCAACAAACTACCAAAAGGACTTGTCACTTTGGAGTCCATATTTAATCCTAATGATCAATTTAGGAAGGAGAAAGAAAACATCCAAGTCAAGGGAGAAGATTCAAGTGCCCATCTCGGTGGGAGAAGGCAAATCACTTCAAATTGGTAAAGTGGCAACCAAGCAAGAAAGGTATGAGTTCATGTAACTTTTCCAAGAGTTCCCGGATATATTTTCTTGGAGCTATGAAGACTTGAGAGGTTTCAATCCCAAGCTAGCTCAACACACAATTGAATTAGATCCAAGTGCTAAACCCATCAGGAAAAAACAAAGACCGGTCAATCCACACATGGAGCCTCTCATGAAGAAGGAATTGAATAAGTTAATAGAGGAAAGTATCATATTTCCCATCAAGCATTCAAGATGGGTTGCAAACTTGGTTCCAGTTAGAAAGAAGAGTGGAGAAATCAGATTGTGTGTAGACTTTAGAGATTTGAATAGAGCATCCCTCAAGGATCATTACCCACTTCCTTCTATGGAGCAGATTTTGCAAGTTGTTACTATTGGCTCTGAGAGGTTTTCATTGCTAGATGGTTATTCAAGGTATAATCAGATCATGGTAAAGGAGGATGATCAGTTCAAAACAACCTTCACCACCAAATGGGGAACCTATGCATATAGGAAAATGCCATTTGGGTTGTCTAACGCCGGAGCTACCTTCCAAAGGGAAATGGATATGGCATTCAAGGGATTGATCAACAAAATAGTGCTGATATACCTAGATGATATTACTGTATTTTCTAAAAGTGCAGCAGATCATCTCTTTCATTTGAGACAAGTGTTCCAAAGATGTAGAAGATTTGGGGTATCCTTGAATCCCAAAAATGTATTTTCCTAGCTCATGAAGGAAAGCTCCTAGGCCACATTGTTTCCAAAGAGGGATTAGTAATTGATCCAGAGAGGGTTGAAGCAATAAAAGCACTGCCATTACCAAGTCACAAGAAGGCCCTTCAAAGTTTCTTGGGAAGAATCAATTTTGTTCAAGGTTTGTTCCAGACTTTGCAGCCCTTGTCAAGCCAATAACTATGATGTTGAAGAAAAGTATGGCTTTCAAATGGACAATTGAAGGTAAGGCAAGTTTTGAGGCAATCAAAGAGGCTATCTCACAAGCTCCAACTCTCATTAACCCATATTTCTCTAAGGATTTTATCCTTTATGCATTTGGCGGTGATGATACAATTTCTGCAATTTTAGTACAAGTAGAACAAAGAAAATGCAGAGCAGCCAATTTCTTTCTTTAGCCAAAGCTTGGAGGACTATGAGGTGAGGTATTCCTTCATTGAGAAGCATGTTCTTGTAGTGATTAGGAGCTTGAAGAAATTTAAGCATCTAGTTTCAAACAACAAGGTTCAACTGTTGGTTTCTCATGTGGGAGTTAAGGACTTCCTCCTCAACAAAGACCTAAATGAAAAAATGTGCAGGTGGATTACTCATGTCATGGAGTATGACATTGAGATCAAAGTCACCAAGCTGGTGAGGAAAGGGATTGTGTGAGAAGATGGTCTTGAGTAAATCAATGGAAGCAAGCAATGGGAAGGATGTTGTTTTGGCATTGTAAGACAACCAAGAACAAAGAGGTGTTCAAGAAGAGAATGGTGGTATGCTCACTCTTTGCTGGACCCAAGACATAATGCACTTCTTACAAATAGGCCTATGCCCTCCAGAGATGAACAAAACCAAGAGAAGACACTTCAGATTGTAGGCTATCCCATATGCACTTGTTGATGGTGTCTTGTTCAAAAAGGATATAAATGGAGTGCTACTGAGATGCATTGGGACAAATCAAATTAAGAGAATGTTAGAAGAGTTCCATGGTGGATCAGCTGGGGGTCATTTTTCTCCAAGAGTGACAAAGCCCTCAAGATTATGAAGGCTGGCTATTATTGGCCCAAGGTGTTTAGTGATTATTATGCATGGATCAAGAGGTGCAAAAATTGTGCATTCTTCACAGGAAAGGAAAGATTAATAGCCCTTCCATTGCACCCAATTTTAGTTGACCAGCCATTCATGCAATGGGGTTTGGACTTCATTGGATTCATTAACCCAAACTCAAGCCAAGGACACAAGTGGATTCTAACAAAGAATGTACTACTTCACCAAATGGACTGAGGCGGTGGCACTCAAAGAGGCAAATGAATCTAGCATTCTAGACTTCTATGAGGGGATAGTAACCAGATTTGGTATACCTACCACTATAATATTAGATAATGCATTGGCATTCATAGGATCAAAGGTAATTGAATGGGCTGTTAAGAATGGGATCTATCTGAGCACTTCATCAAATTATTACCCTCAAGGTAATGGCCAAGCTGAGTCTACCAACAAGAACCTATTAAAGATCATCAAGAGGAATCTTGATGAAAATCAAGAGGACTTGGCACACTAAACTTAAATCATCCTTATGGGCTGATAGGATAACTCCCAAGAGATCCACCGGTAACTCTCCATTTAGACTTGTTTATGGAAGAGAGGCAATCTTGCCTATGTCACTTGAGTTGCCAACATTGGAACTCATGAAGCAATTGGAATTGTTGGAGTTTGAACCCATGGAGGTTAGATATGTAGAATTGATGGAACTCCAAGAAATCAGAGAGCATGTAGCCCAAACAATGGAGAAGGACCAAGCCTTGATCAAGAGAACCTTTGATAGGAAAGCTAAGGCTAGAACCTTCCAAGTTGGAGATTTAGTGTTGAAATGGGATGCAGACCAAGAAAATCTAGGAAGGCATTCAAAGTTTGATGCCATTTGGAGTGGCCCCTACATGGTCACAAAATGTAAGAACAACAATGCCTTCCAATTGTCTACATTAGATGGTGAAGAACTGTAGATTCCAGTTAATGGAATCCATCTAAAGCATTGCTACTAGAAGGGAAACTCCTCACCTTGTACATATTAGCTTAGATTTTCATTCCTCCAAGTGCTTGTGCACATTGTTTTGTTGTAGCTTAGTTTTACATTTCCCTAAGTGCTTTGGCACAAGCTTTGTTGTCCCAAGGATGCATCTTTGCAAGCCATGCTCCAGATCAAGTGATGTTCTACTCTCACAATCTTCTTTCTAGAAATTTTCTAATGAGTTGAGAGTACCAAGCAGTTAAGTTGATGACTCCATTGCCCAATGGATTGCTTCAGAAGTTGGTCACTTCATCCAACAGGAAAATGACCCCTTTGAGTCACCAAAATTGTTATCCAAAATAAGCCCCTTGCTTATTTTGGCTAACTTTCCTTCATCCTTCCTTCTTTTGTGCCTCAGTCAAATTTTTCCACTTTTCAGGAACTCAAAATTATCTAGAAATGGCTTCATTAGATAGATAATTTTCTCACCTTTCCAGAAAGGTAAAATTTTCCTTCTAACTCCTCATATTTTGCAAGTTATGGCTCGGCGTGGAGTTTTTGAGGGAAATTTTCCCTGGGAAGGCCCGCAACCAATAGGAATGTGCCACGTGGGTAGAATGGTGGGTCAATGGAGGTAAGTTGGAAAAATTGCCAAGGAGTGGGCAGGTGTAAAGGAAATTTTTTTCCCATGGGCCCACGAGGAAAAGAAATGGCTTGAGGCCCACGCGAGCAAGGAGGATACGACATGTGTCCAGTCGGAGGTGGAAGTCGGAGGGGCAGAGTAAATTTTGGATTTTTTCCAAAATAGCAAAGGGTGAAAAGTTAAAAGCGGCGCCGCAGGAGCTTGCAAAGGAGAAGGAAAAGAAATGGCTTAAGGCCCGTACCTAATGAGGAAGTGCCATGTGGTGGCAGAGGTCGGACCGGTGGGGTTAAGTTGAAAAAATTTCCAAAATGGCGCAAGGGAAAATCTTGGCCCGAAATCCCACGGAGGAGGAGAAGAAATTTGCAAAGGGCCCGCAGACCAACCAAAGGATGACACGTGTCCAGTCGTGGTGGAGGGTGGAGGCACATAAGGATTTGGTAAAATTTTCCAAAGTGTTCAAAAGGCACAAAAGGAAAAACTTTACCCATGGGCCCGAGGAGGAAAAGAAAGTTGATTAAGGCCCGTGCCAAATCAAAGTGTGCCACGTGGTAGCGGAGCGGCGGGGCACGGAGAAATTTTGGAATTTTTTCCAAAATTCAAAAAGGGTAAAATGGCCATTTGAACTGTGGATGAATGGAGAAGCACCACGTGTGTCAGGAGCGAGCAGGCATGGAGCTTTTTGGGGAATTTTCCCAAATTCAAAAAGGGGAAAAATTTTAGGTTTCGGCCCGCCGACCCAATTTTGCCCTAGTTTTTCCCTAAATATTCAGAGGGGCATATCTTTCAATCCAAAGCTTAGTTTTTCTCGATTTTTGTGTCATTAGAAATATATTGAAGTCCTCTACATGATGGAATCTTCAATTTTGTTTTTAGTGGAGTTTAGTGAGAGAAAAATAAAAAACACCTTTGGCATGGAGAAAAGAGCAGAACCACATTCAACCACCATTTTTAATGCAAGATGGCTTCCATTCTTCTCTCAAAGCATGGTCAAAAATCTCGGGGAATGAAATTTTAAGGGTACCCATGCTATTTTTATGGATCTGGTTGGTGGTTGAATAATTCATTTCAATTTTCCCACATTTCTCCTTCATGAACTCGGTTTTCATTGTTTAAAGCCGATTTGGCTCATTGGTAAAGGGTTGGACATTTTTTTATGTTCTGGGGTTCCTCCTTCACCTCAGCAAGTGAATTTGTGGAATATCGACCTTTTTAGGACTCGCAACATTTTTTTACCTCCTTGCTTTTGTAATGCACTCGTATTTAAAAATGGAAATGACAATGCAAGCTCGTGAATGAATTTTCAATCCTTCCTATCAATACATTTCTTAATACAAATTAATGCAGATAAATAACATGAAATAGAAGGTCCTACTATAGTTATATGATTTGGGTATCTCACACAAATACAATACTCTAAATCTAATCTAAATAACAAATATAAGATCAAATCTAGAAAGGGATGTTGGTTGTGGGGTTTACAAGTATAGCAGGAGAGGGTGGTGAAGTTGTCAGGAGGTTTTGGGTGATAAAATAATCCTACTAATATGAGGGAAAATAATGAAACATAGACATTGATGCAGTTAAGGAATCAATGCCCAGAATAAGTTATAGCCAGGATCGGTTGCGTAACCGATCATGATAGAAATTGGGTGCAAAGGTGAAAAGGGGTTGTTTTGGGCTCTCTGTGATTGCGCAAAGTGTTGGGAAGGCTTAGGAAGGGTGTTGGGATTTAGGTGAATGCTCAACAGGGATGAAAGAGGTGGTTGGAAATGCGGGGAGGTTTAGATTTACATGGTGTTGGGTAGAGGGGATATGAAATGTATTCGAGAGAGGAAGGAGGTGATAACAAGTAAATAAAAATATTCAAAACTAAAGCTAGTGAAACAAATGACCTAATTAACAATAATTATCTCGAGATTGATAGGTGATGGTAATGTTAGTGCAAAATCACAACAACCCCAAATGAGTAAATCGGATCTACTTTTCTAAGGTAGATTCATTTGGTGTGATTCACATAACATTGAGTTTTTCCAAAAGTGTAGGACTTTGTCAAATGGAAAAAATCTCTAGATTAAAGTTTGGTTCCTATTCCTCTGTTTAGGTGCATGCGTGAAAATTACTGAGAGGACCTATTCCTAAACCTAATCTAAGTTTTACCAAGGAGACAGGATAAAAGGAATACAAGAAATCAAAACTAAGCTACAAGGTGATGCACCAAAGGAATGATGAACATTAGTTTTTTGATAGACACAAACCAACAAAATACATACAATAATTAAGCACAGATAACTAGATTTATAATGAAAGACTAGATGAGAGAAAAGGAGACAAGAAAGGATCTAAAATCAATCACAAACGTGTTTTATTGCTCTGTAGATTGATACAATGCATTACAAATGGAAGGAAGGAAACGTATTGTAATTTAAATGGAAGGTCTGAACTCCATGAATTCCTTTTCCAGAAGGAAAGGGGAGCCTGAAAAAAACAAAAGAATGTCCAACCCTTTACAATGAGTTTCAACCCTACTTTTATAGATTCAACATGAGGGGAGAAAGAGAGAGAAGTGGGAAAAAATATGTCAAGCTCAACCACCACTATTAATGCCTCCCATAAAATATTCCCCCAAATCTGTCTTGACTACATCAATTTCTTATTTGGTG
Organism: Taxus wallichiana var. yunnanensis; assembly: GCA_018340775.1. Classification (NCBI taxonomy): domain Eukaryota; kingdom Viridiplantae; phylum Streptophyta; class Pinopsida; order Cupressales; family Taxaceae; genus Taxus; species Taxus wallichiana. The sequence goes on along the minus strand of CM031239.1, from coordinate 640,019,117 downwards.
CCTCAAGGAGGAGGAAACGACGGATCATATCAAATCTAATTTGGTTGTTGGGGCAAAATAGATCTGCGCATTAATGGCCCCAAGATGTTTCTCCATTTTTCTCCCACCTAACCTCTTTAAACTTAAATTTTTAGATATCCATGGCATAGATGAGGTGAGATCTTTCCAAAAGAGTCGATTTGCAATGGATTTCAAACCTCGAGTCGAAAGATATGCCCCTTCGAATTTGAATCGAGTTTATACAAAAAGGTGGGAAAACCGGTTCAAAAAATAGGCCTCTTTTTAATATGGGACATGTGGAGGGCAGGCTATTGCTTGAGGAAATCTCTGTATTTTTCTCTTGGAGTGGTATGGGAGTGACACGTGGCTTCTTCCGTGACTTGCTCAATTTTCTTATGTTTTTGGCTAGGTATTTTGTTCGGTGGGGGCATATATCTTGATCGGGGACATGCGGTGCTCTGGCACTTGCTTGGAAACCTTCTCTTTATTTGACACTTGAGTTAGCACTATTTGGACACTTGGAAATCTCTTATGGCCTGCCATCATGCATTGACTATTCAACCTGACTCTGTCCCCTTTTGAGATTGGACACATGGAGGCTTCGCGTTCTCTTAAAATACCGATCAAGATTTACCTTTGAAGGAGCATCGGGTTAACACTTGAAGCCTCCGCAGTCTTTGGACTTTTCAATGACCTCCCTCTTACCTTTTGGGACCTTGGACTATGTGGTGAAGCTGGAGCTTGTTTGAGCCTCCGCTTTGGATTTACCCTTGGAGATGTGCCACTTGGACATGTGGTAGTCTCCGCCAAGCACTTCTATACTTAGCCCTTTTTGAGACCGCCCTATCCACTTTTTGACCTATGTTGACCATTTGGTACATGGATAAATGACATATGTTTGAGTCTCTACCTTGGGCTCCCATTTTGGAATTTCTTTGAAAGCGAGCCAACACTTGGCCCCTTCCGCCGAGTTGGATACTTTTTCAATGGCCGTGTAAATTTTTGGAGCTATGGACTAATCATGGAAGCTGGCGCTCATTCGGGATTCCCTTTTGGGATTCAACTTTGGAAAAGCACCATGCTTTGACACGTGGCTCTCTCTCATCTGCTGCCTCCTCCATAGTCAATTTTTTGACTCATTCGAATCAAGCTATTTTGAGCCTAAAGACTTTGGATAGATTTCTATTTCTTCTCTTTCTTCTTACATAGGGTCGTTTAGTCTTTTCACAGCCCCCACTCCATTATTGAGTCCTTTCGTGACTGTTTGAGATTTAAATGTGTTTTCTCTAGTTCTTTCTATGCGGGGTCATGGCTGATCTAATACTTTTCCCGGGGTGAAATATGGATAAAAATTTGGTGACTCATAGGGGTATCTACTGCTAGATGAAAAGACCAATTGCCTTGTCATATCCGTTGGGAATGGAGTCAAGAATGATGGTCTAATACTGATCCTACCTCTAATTCACGAGCCCGACTGTTTGCACTCTCAATTTTCATAAGAAATCTTGAAATGATGGTTTCTGAGAGTAGAAAATTACTTTGACTCGGGGCTTCATCTGTCTCTGAATGGGTTGTGTAAGAGCAACAAAACAACACCACAACTATATACAAAATTTGAAATCATACATGCTCCAAGTACAACATGCAGAATGTGCAAAGAACTTAGGAGAAAATCAACCTAAACTACAACAAGACAATGTGCACAAGCACTTAGAGGAATGAGAAACTAAACTAGTATGTACAAGGTGAGAGCTTTCCTTCTAGTAAAAGTGTTTAAGATAGATTCCATTCATTGGAATTTTCAACTCTTCACCATCTAATCTAGACAATTAGAAATCATTACTACTTTTACATTTTTGACCATGTAAGGGCCACTCCAAATGGCATCAAACTTGGAATGCCTTCCTGGTTTTTTCTCGATCTGCATCCCATTTTGAAAACTAGGTCTCCTTCTGGAAGGTCCTTGTTCTTACCTTCTTATCAAAGCATATCTTGATTAAGAGCTGATATTTCTCCATTGTTTGAAGAGAATGTTCTCTGGTTTCTTCCAATTCCATCACTTCACATACCGGCCTCCATTGGTTCAAACTCAGACATCTCCAGTTGCTTCATGAGTTCCAATGCTGGAAACTCAAGTGATATAGGCAACACTGCCTCTTTCCCATAGACAAGTTTGAATGGAGAGCTTCCTGTAGACCTCTTGGGTGTTTTCCTATCATCCCATAAGGATGATTTGAGTTTTGTGTGCCAAGTTCTCTGATTTTCATCCAGAGTTCTTCTGACAATCTTTAGCAGGTTCTTGTTTATGGGCTCAACTTAGCCATTACCTTTAGGGTAATAATTTGATGAAGTTCTCAAGTAAATCCCATTCCTAATGGCCCATTTTGTGATTTTTGAACCTATGAATTCCAATGCATTGTCTCGATATAATGGTGGTGGCACTCCAAATCTGGTCACTATCCCTTCATAGAAATCTAGTAAACTAGACTCATTAGCTTCTTTGAGTGCCACTACCTCGGTCCACTTGGTGAAATAGTCTATTGTCGTCGAGAATCCATTTGTGGCCTTGGCCAAATTTGGATTGATGACCCTAATGAAATCCAATCCCCATTGTATGAATGGACGGTCAAGCTGAAATTGGGTGCAATGGAAGTGCTATTAGCCTTTCTTTGCCTTTAAAGAATGCATAATTTTTGCACTTTTTATCCATGCATAGTAGTCACTAAACACCTGCGCCAATAATAACTGCCTTCATGATCTTGAGAACTATCACCCATGGAGCAAAATTGCCTCCAACTACTTCATCATGGAACTCTTGTAACACTCTCTCAAACTTGATCCATCCCAATGCATCTTAACAGAATGCCATTGATGTCCCTCTTGAACAAGACACCATCAATAAACACGTATGGGATGGCTTGTAGTCCGAAATGTATCATTTTTGTTTTATTCATTTCTAAAGGACACAGCTGTTTGAAGGAAGTGCACCATGTTTTGAGTCCAACAAGGAGTGGGTACATCATCATTTTCTTCCTCTTGACTATTTTGCAGACAAAAATAGCTTCCTTTTCACTGTTTGCCACATCTTGTTGACTTGAGGCTAGTTGTTCACACAATCCCTTCCCATGGACCAGCTTAGTGACCTTGATCTCAATGTCATACTCCATGACATGAGTGATCCATCCTAAATGTTTTTCATTCAAATCCTCTAAGAAAGAAGTCTTTAACTCCTACATGGGAGACTAACAGTTGGATTTTATTGTTTGAAACCAGATGTTTAAACTTCTTTAACCCTCTGATCACTGCTAGGACTTGATTTTCAATGGAATATCTCACTTCATAATCTTCCAGACTTTGGCTGAAGAATGCAATTGGCTGCTCTGTACCTTCTTTGTTCTATTGTACTAAGATTGCAAAAATTGTGTCACTACCACCAAAGTGTATAGTATGAAGTCCTTAGAGAAGTTTGGATTCACGAGGGTTGGGGCTTGTGATATAGCTTCTTTGATGGCCTCAAAAATTTCCCTTCCTTCATTTGTCCACCTAAATGCCAAGCTCTTCTTCAACATCAACGTTATTGGTTTGACAAGGGTAGCAAAGTTTGGTACAAACCTGCAAAAAAATTAATTTTTCCTAAGAAGCTTTGAAGAGATTTCTTATGGCTTAGCAATGGCAATGCTCTTATTTCTTCAACTCTCTCTGGGTCAATTTCCAAACCTTCCTTTGACAAAATATGGCCTAGAAGCCTACCCTCATGGGCCAAGAATATGCATTTTTAGGGTTCAATGATACCCCAAATCTCCTACACCTTTGAAACACCTGTCTTAGGTGAAAAAGGTGGTCTGCTGCATTTTTGGAGAACACAGTAATGTCATCCAGATAGATCAGTACTATTTTTTTGATCATCCCTTTGAATGCCATATCCATTTCCCTTTGGAAAGTGGATCCAACATTAGACAATCCAAATGGAATTTTCTATAGGAATAGGTGCCCCATTTGGTGGTGAAATCTGTTTTGAACTGATCATCTTCTTTCACCATTATCTAGTTGTAACTTTGAGTAGCCATCTAGGAGAGTTAATCTCTAATCTAGACACCACTTGCAAGATTTTCTCCATTGAGGGGAGTGGGTAGTGGTCCTTAAGTGATGCTCTATTCAAGTCTCGAAAGTCTACACACAACCTAATCTCTCCATTCTTCTTCCTGACTGGGACCAAGTTTGCAACCCAGCTTGAGTGTTTGATTAGAAATATGATACTTGCCTCTATCAACTTGTTTAGCTCTTTCTTCATTAGAGGTTCAATGTGTGGTTGAATGGTATCTCTGCTTTTTCTTGATGGGCTTAACAATTGGATTTAGTTCGATTGTGTATTGTGATAACTTGGATTGAAACCTCTTAGGTATTTATAGCTCCAAGAAAATACATCTAGAAACTCTCAAAAAAGTTTCATGGATTCATCATACCTTTCTTGCTCAATGGTCACTTTGCCAATTTGAAGTGTTTTTCCTTCTCTAACTAGAATTGACTCTAAATCTTCTCCTTTGATCCGTATGTTGCCTTCTCTTTTCGAAACCGATCATTAGGATTGAAGATAAATTCTAATATCACCAAACCTTTGGGAAGCTTGTTTGTATGCAGTTGCAATACTTGATCTCCATATTGTTGTTCTAATCTGTTTTGATTCCTAGCTGAGAACTCAACTTCCTCTTACAAAAATTTATGATCTCGTTGATCATTCTCGAACACGTACATGACATGTGTTATTATTTGGCTATTAGCCTCATAATCACATGGATATGTGGCTATCCTTTGTCCCTCTTGATGTTTTCAAACCACATCAAATGTTAATCCAACTTTGCAAGACTATTAGTAGCTTCGTTTCTCCTTCCTAGGTATGGACACAATGTTGAATGCTTCAAAATCCTCAATGAGATCCCATTCCCTATTCTTGTATCTTTTGAGTAAGTCATTCTTGAAAAAATTTGTCCTTTGACTTGATTGGTAACTAGTTCACTATCACAAACACTTACAAGTTCTTGATTCCGCATCTTGTAGCCCAATACAATCCATGAACCAAAGCCAAATATTCTCTTGTATTATTTGAACATGCAAATTAGAAATGGAAAGTTGAGTAGTATTTCATACCTTGGGGTGACACAATCATAGCTCCTCCTCCGGCTCCTTACCTACTTCTCGATCCATCAAAGAACAATTTCCATACTTCATTATCATCTTTGTGTTCTAGTTTAATGATGTCGGGAAGAGGATGATTATCCTCATGCAGCAAGTAGACTCCTAACAGATTCTTCCATCTCCTTATAGGGGTCAAAAGCATGTATTTTGACCGCCCATTTTTCGAGAGTTAGGTCCAAGATACACTCTACCTTAGTATCTACTTCACAAGTGTTTAGGAGGTCCTCTTCATCAAAATCTAAACAATTTTCATTGATTAGGCTAGGAACATAAGACTTAATGTGATAATCCACTATGGGCTCAGATTTGATTGTGGCCTTCACTCCATACATTTTTATCAAGAAAATAGGTGACCACTCAGCAGACAAATAGCCTCTAATTTTGGTAGTGAAGTCACTAGAAAACACAATGCAAAATGTGGTGGCAAGTATATGATGATACGTTCTACAATACATTGGGCTCACATTGGGGTAGGCATGTAGAGTGAGGCTCAGATCCTTGATGATTCCAATAGTTTTCACTATTTTCCCATCCAATTGTACTACCCCTCTAGAGATGACTTCATACTAGAGACCCGGTTGATCGAGGTATTTGTTTGGGCATTACAAAACTACTTTCCCCGAGTCAATCATGTAATTATGCACCAATTTGTCCCCAATGATTAATGAAACATAAAATGGGGGAAGTCTCAAGTTCTTACCTTATTGCTCCCAATGGATTCCCCAGTTGTTGAGTGTATTGGTAAGCACTTTCTCTTCTCGGGTTAGGGGGTTGATTTTAGTTTGACCAATTGGCCATGGTAGTCTTCAATAGATCCCTCTGTCTAGAATGAAAGTGACTCCCATAGTTAAATGTTCACACTTTTCTTCTTCATTTTCTTGAATGATATTAAATGAGCTATCCTTTTTCTTCCCCTTCCTAGCACATTTTTTTTCTTACACATGGGTTGTTACAACCGGTGCACTGAGTGGATTTGGAAGGTGGATTGGATTGGCTCGCACATTGGGAGTTGTATTTTTAATGTCAATACCTTGTGGAGCAATGGAGTATTGAGGATCACACGAGTTTGGTGAATGTCCTTCTCAATATTTCTCTTCTTGGACCATGTATTGGCAGCTATACTTTGAGAAGGATCTGATCCATTACATAGAAGTCTTCAACTTTCCAATTAACAAGCATACTTTCACTTGGAGGTCCCTCTTACTTCGAGCTCCTTACTACTAATTTTCTTCTTGGCTAGGTTCTTGTGACACACCAACGGTTTACACCAACAAATCTTGATTTAGCGCACCATTGAAGCACATCATACCTTGGGGTGACATAATCATAGCTCCTCCTCTGGTTCCTTGACTACTTCTCGAGCCATCAAAGAAAAGAAAAATTTCCATACTTCATTGTCATTTGAGTTTCAGCTTAATGATGTCAAGAAGAGGATGATTCTCCTCATGTAGGTAGTAGAATCCTAACTCAGATTCTTCCATATCCTTATAGGGGTCAAAATCATGTATTTTGACCACCCATTCATCGAGAGTCAAGTCCGGGATACAATCTACCTTGGTATCTACTTCACAAGTGTTTAGGAGGTCCTCCTAATCAAAAGACGAACAATTTACATTGATTAGGTTAGGCACATAAGACTCAATGTGATAATCCACTATGGGATTGGATTTGATTGTGGCCTTCACTCCATACCTTATTCTAAAGAACTTATGTGACTAGTCAATAGACAAATAGCCTCCAATTTTGGTAGTGAAGTCCCTGACAAACACAATGCAAAATGTGGTGGCAATTCTATGTTGATGCATTATGGTATACAATCACATTAGGTTAGGCATGTAAAGTGAGGCTCAAATCCTTGATGATTCCAATATTTTTCACTTGTCCCATCTAATTGTACTACCCCTCTAGAGACGACTTCATACTTGGAGACCCAGTTGATCAAGTATTTGTTTGGGCATTATATAACTACTTGCCCCCGAGTCAATCATGTAATTATGCACCAATTTATCCCCAATGATTAATGAAACATAGAATGGGGAGATCTTAGGTTCTTACCTTGTTTCTCTCAATGGTTTCCCCAGGTTGAGTATTGGTAAGCACTTTCTCTTAGGGTTAGGGGGTTGATTTTAGTTTGACCAATTGGCCATAGCAGTCTTCAATAGATCCCTCTACCCTGGAATGGCCGGACTCCCATAGTGAAATTTTGCACTTGTCTTCTTCCTTTGCTCAATGATATTAAATGAGCTATCCTTTTCTCGCCCCTTCCTAGCACATTTTTTTCTTACACATGGGTTGTTACAACCGGTGCCTGAGTGGATTTGGAAGGTGGCTTGGATTGGCTCTGCACATTGGGAGTTATATTTGAATGCCAATACCTTGTGGATTAATGGAGAATTTAGGATCACCTGTGTTTGGTGAATTTCCTTCTCCAATATTTCTCTTCTTGGACCATGTATTGGTAGTTATACTTTGAGAAGGATCCTGATTCATTCCACAAAAGTCTTGACTTGCCAATTAACAAACATATTTTCACTTGGAGGTCCCTCTTCCGAGCTCCTTGCTACTAATTTTCTTCTTGGCTAGGTTCTTGTGACACACCAACTGTTTACACCATCAAATCCTGATTTAGCACACCATTAAAGCACATCGATTGATTATGTGGCTGATTGCATGGAAAACACCAATCATATACTTGTGCCATGCTATTTTGTGCTGGAACCAATGCCCTTAATGTTGAATATGTGTTTAGATCATATGACCTTAAAGGTCTAGCAGCTTGAGGTTGTCCTTGGTGTTGAATCTGATTTATAGCACTGATCTCGGTGGTCTATTTTTTACGATATAGAGGGTCTGGCACGATCTCGAGCCTAAGGCCGATATAGCCTAGAACTCTAAGCTTGTTGTCTTTTGATGGTTACTAACTCATTCCCTAGGTTTTCAAGTTGTTTCATAACTTCCTAAAGCTCCTTTGAGGTGTTAGATGATGAGGTGGAGGCTTCAGCTGAACTTTGACTCCTGGGAGTAGGTATAGGAGTTAATGTGGGTGTTTGGCTGGTACTTGGGTTTCCTAATTGGGGTATAAAGGCATGGATGTCCTAGGAGAAAGTTTTCCATCCTGAATTAAATGATTCTTAGCTTATATGGAAAGGCTATAAGTTCAGGTAAGATTTTTCCCCATTGAATGAATCATTAAAGCAATATCAAAATTTAAAGCTCTAAAAAGTATAAGAAGGCACCTTCTTCTATGGGTTTTACTACCACTAGAATATTGTCCAGGTCCATTGAAATCGAGGTTGAAATCTATCAACTAATCATTTGGGCCTCTCTTGATTGTTGTCGATTAATCCAACAAGGATAGGTTATCTCCTTTTCTCCAAACTAGTCGTGAAGAGATCGCATGATGGTCCCAAGATTGAATAGAGCCTGCTGCTAGGCTCCTAAACTATTATGAAGCTTTACCCTTGAGTGAAGAGGCTAGTAAAATGACTGCAATGTCCATCTCAATGATCTCATGGATTGTATAGACATTTGTAATATCTTGAACATGGTCACAGGAGAAGTTTGGATTTCTCTAGTGAAATATGGGATGCTCTTTAATGCTGCTACCAGGACTGGATTTTGTGCATTCAGAGCGAGTGGGTCTGTTGCTGCAAGGTGAAATTGACATAAGGATTTGGCTGTGCCATCCTCATTGGCCCGAGAAATCTTCTTGGTTAAAAGAACGGCCTACTAGGAGGAGGTGTTGATAAGGCTCTGTTTGGTGGAGATGGAGACCTCTAGGCTCTTCTTCCTCTTCTCCTTTTATTTGGAGAAAAGTGCAGGTGTACTGTTGTCCCTCTTCTATAGTTCTTTACCTTGTTTGTATCCTTCTCATGAACTTTGGAAACTTGGACTACTGAAACCAAGTGGATTCTGTCCCTTTTGGAGTTGCAGATGTGCAATTTTAAAACTTCTTAAAAGCTAGAATCATAAAGAAGTGCACATCAATCTTATTGTAATAAATATGGAGACTTCTTCATCCCACCGAGCATGCCAAAAAAATGCTAGTACAAAATCAAAGAACCCCCAAATGAGTCATCAAATCTACTTTTCTAAGGTAGATTCATTTGGTGTGATTTGCATAACATTGAGTTTTCCCCAAAGTGTGGGACTTTGCAAATGGGAAAACTCTCCAGATTAAAGGTTGGTTCATAGTCCTCTGTTTAGGTGCATGCATGTAAACTTGTAGAGGACCTATTCATAAACCTAATCTAAGTTTTACCAAGGAGACAAAGGTAAAAGGAATACAAGAAATCAAAACTAAGCTACAAGATGATACACCGAAGGAATGATGAACATTATTTTTGATGATAGACACAAACCAACCAAATGCATACAATAATCAAACACGAGATAACCAAATTTATAATGAAAGACCAAATGAGAGAAAAGGAGACAAGAAAGGATATAAAATCAATCACAAACGTGTTTTATTGCTCTGTAAATTGATACAATGCATTACAAATGGCCAGAAGGTAGGAAACATATTAAAATTTAAATGAAAGGTCTGAAGCCCATGAATTCCTTTACCAAAAGGAAAGGGGAGCTTGCAAAAACAAAAGAATGTCCAACCCTTTACAATGAGTTTTGACCCTACTTTTATAGATTCAACACAAAGGGGAGAAAGAGAGAGAAGTAGGAAAAATAGTCGAAGCTCAACCACCGCTATTAATGCCTCCCACAAAATCTGCCCCCAAATCTATCTTGACTGCATCAATTTCTTATTCTACACCTTGAAGGATGAGGAAATGGCGGATCAGATCAAATCCAATCTAGTTGTTGGGGAAAAATAGATCTTGCATTAATGGCCCTGAAGATGTTTCTCCATTTTTATCCCACCTAACCTCTCCAAACTTACATTTTTAGATCTCCATGGCATAGAGGATTCTAGGATCTTTCCAATGGTGTCATATTTGCTGGATTTTGAGCCCCAAGTCGAAAGATATGACCCTTTGGAATTTTTATCAGTCCATACAAAAAGGAAAGAAAACTAGTTCGAAAAATGGGCCCCTTTTTAATATGGGACACGTGGAGGGCATGTGCTTACTTGAGGGTGGCCTCTGTATTTTCCTCTTGGAGTGGTGTATGGATGACATGTGGCTTCTTCCACGACCTTCTCAAATTTCTTATGTTTTTGGCTAAGTATTTTGTTCGGTGGGGGCATATATCTTAACGGGGACATGTAGCAGTCCAGTGTTTTCTTGGAAACCTTCTCTTTATTCGACCCTTGAGTTAGCACCATTTGGACACTTGGTAGTCTCCACCACCCTACCATCATGCATTGACTATTCAACCTAAATTTGTCCCCTTTTGAAATGGATGAGTGGAGGCTCTGTGCTCGCTTAAAATCCCGATCAAGATTTTCCTTTGAAGGAGCATCGGGTTGACACTTGGAAGCCTCCATAAGTCTTTGGAATTTTCAATGACCCCCTCTTACCTTTTGGGACCTTGGACTACATGGCGAACTGGAGCTTATTTGAGCCTCCACTTTTGGATTTACCCTTGGAGATGCATCACTTGGACACATGGTAGTCTCCACCAACACTTCTATACTTAGCCATTTTTGAGGCCCTCCTTTTCGCCTTTTGACCTCTATTGACCATTTACTACGTGGAGGGCTGGTGCAAGTTTGAGTCTCTACCTTGGGCTCCCATTTTGGAATTTTGCTAAGCCAACACTTGGCCCCTTCCACCGAGTCGGAGACTTTTTCAATGGCTGTGCAAATTTTTGGGGCTCTAAATGTGTGGAAGCCTAACACTCATTTGGGCTTACCTTTTGGATTTAAAATTGGAGAAGCGTTGCGCCAACACATGGCTCTCTCCACTTCATCCTCCATACTTAGTTGATTTTTAGACTCGTTCTAAACTATTTTGAGCCCGATGAATTTGGATCTTCACCGTTTCTTCTCTTTCTTCTTGCATAGGGTCATTTAGTCTTTTGCAGGCCCTGCCACTCCATTGTTGAGTCCTTCTGTGACTTGTTTGCAAGATTTAAACGTGTTTTCTCTGGTTCTTTTTGTGTGGGGTCGTGGTTGATCCAATATTTTCCCTGGGGCTAAATATGGATAACGGTGTAATTGATGGGTGCTCAAAGGAGAAATGGGTCTAGATCTAATGCCGCAACAATTGAGACCGAGTACTTCCCTATGTGAAAATCGAGGCTATAGAGCAAGAGGTTGGTTATTGGTGAAGAACTTGAATTCCACGGTGCTTTGTTTGATCATCGATGTTGGTTGAATGTCCAAGATGTGAGATCAATGAACGCCTACCAAAAGAAGAACTAAAAAATGAACTTAGGCAAAGATTTGAAAATCTTTATTTAAAGGAATTGATGAAAGTTCCTTAATCGGTGTCGGTCAAGGAATAACTAGGAATTGGTTAGGGATAAATAGTATTATTTGCTAAAAAACATTTTCTTTCTCTTTTTGGCATGATTCAAGAGTGGTTATGGGTTAGGATTTTTGATTCTCATTAAATCACATGGGAAATTAGTGGGAGAGGTAATTGGTAATTAAAATTAGGTTTAGAAGAAGCCTCGGTTGGTTAGAGGGAGTGATGACTCGGTCTTAGTTATTAAATAGGTTTGGAATGGGTCCAAAATGAGGTAAGAATTAATTTAATATAGGTAATTAGATTAATAAAAATATGTGAAAGGGGTCATGGTAAGGGGGATGTAGTAAAAGGAGACCTAGAGTGTGTCATCCCAATTTTGGGTGTTTACAATTGCCCTTTTGTCACATATCTTGTACTTAAAGAGAGACAATGAAATTTTTTTGGATGCCCCAGATATGGGTGAAGGTTATCCACCTCAAATTAATGATGGGTTAATTAGGCAAGAGGTGTAGGCCATCGTGATGATGGGGTGATCTAAAGTTGAAGACGATTAAATGCACACATGCAATTTGAAACCAACAAGGCACAAGGTTGAAGAGCACACAAAATTGAACTCATCAAAGGTTTATAGTTTCTCCAAACAAGGGTGATGTGGTCTAGGTTTCCAAGGTATAGGATGTGATCTAGGATACACAACAAGTCAAGGTGTAGGAACAAGTATAGGTGTGTTCCAAAACACCAAAAGGTTTGGTCCGGTCAAGATAAATGTCATGAACCGGGTAAGTGCGGGAAGTTGATGGACAAATATAGGGTCATCCGTGGACATCATATTGCAAATAACAACATAATATCAACTTGTAGGGATTATTAGAAATACATACACTCAAAATTAGACAAAATTATATTAATATGAATCATATCATCCGGAATCTAGTTTCTAAAATACTAATTTTTGTAAAAATTAACAATATTAACTATATTAAACACTCAAAATTCAATGACTTGGTATTTTTTTTTAAAAAAATGCCGATAAGATTATAGTCCGTTTGCCCACAATTTGGATGACCAAAAATTGATATATATATTTTTCATTTAGTGAGAAGTTATATGCCACTATCTATCTTGGGATGGATTTTATTTTATATTTTTTTGAGTAATATTTTATTTTTTATGATTTTTTCCATGAAAGTGGTATGAAAACATAAAGAAAACAGAGCACTTTCCATTTGCCCGCCATAACTTCATCAAAAATATTGAAATCAATTTTTTTTTTTGAACATGTATATAATTTCACCACGGTTGGGATGGTATAAGTTTTATCACATTCTGATAAGTGAAACAAATTTTGTAGTCTTAAACGTAGACATAAACATTCACGGGAAAAAGTGTCTTAAAGACCTACTATTAGTAAAAAATTATAAAATGGTATTTATCCTCTTCTATTCACTTTAAAATTAGTATTTCTACAAATCTAATAGTCTCCCCTATGTAATGGTACCATTTTTATGACATAGTTTTTACTTTTCAAAGATGGTTCAAGTCCGCGGAAGACTAAATTTGATGTTTTGCTATTTTTAATGTAAAATTCAGGATTTGATGTCCACTTAATTGTCCCCCAACTTGGTGCACTTACCCTATAGGAAAGGTCTTTTCTTGTTTTACCCTCCAAAGGGGTTTCTATTTCCAAGGTTCTTGGTGAGATGAATGTTGTGGGTTTAGTGATGGTCCTGGTTTTTTGAGGTATTAAGGAAAGGTCGGGTTGGTGAAGAGGAAGGTAAATGCTTAAGAATCTTTAGGGAGAACCTCTTTTTCTTCATTTGAAATCAACTCACTAATCCATCCCCTTTCTAAACTTGTTATAGCTCTTGTTTCTTGTGATTCTTGCATTTGGAGTTTCAAGAAAAACTACCATTTGCTTGGATATTAGGTTATTTAGGAGGCTAATAATTTGTATGTTTCTAATAAATTATTTCGATGGTCTTACGAGGAATCTCACCAATAGCATGATTCTTTTGGATTCTCTTTTTCATGGGCATGAACTTGTGACGATCATTAATATTCTAAAAGGAGACTCCTTCCCGCTTCCCTCAAAAGCAATAGTGGAATTAACTTCTTCTATAACACTTTTGAAAATGATTGGTGGAGAGAATATTCATGAGAAAAATGAAGATAAGTTGTAACCTTACCTCTTATGCTCCAGATGATGTATTTCATCTTGCATGGTAAGTGAGTTCAAACAACTCCTCATTTTCCACCACTTGGATTGGTTGGAGAGATGATAATTTTACATGGAAATGATAAGGGGGTTATCTATGCAGCAAAGATCCCATCTTGTGTTATTTTCTTGATCTCTCTTGGAAAAATAGATGTTCCCTCATTGAAGGCTTTGTTTTTGAAATGGATATAGATTTATTAATAACTGAAATTAGTTTCCTTTTGGGAACTATGATTTACCCAATTCCTAAGACATTTGTCAAAATCAATTGTGGGGAAAGCTTTTGATTTCTGGTCCTCTCTTGGGTGTTGATACATGAATATAATTTTCCAATTATTTGCTTGCTTGAATGCTATCCAATGGTGTTAGTATTGGTTCATCTACAGATAAATTAAGTGCATCCAACATTGAAAATCCTTCACCAATATCAACATCAATTACATCAGTTTGGCATTGTGCAAATTCGTGCACATTGAAGGGTAACAGAGGCACATTTATATCCTTGGCAAGCAAAGTTTTAGAGATTTTCATTTGAGAAAATGGTGTTGGGAACAAATTGATTGTCATCTTGGACTAATTGCAGTACCTCCTTGGGAAACTCTAACCCTGAGTGCACTCCATTGTTTTTTCCATAATAACGTTGAGGGGAAATGGGATCAAAGGATGTAATGCTGAAAGTTCGGGAGGGATGGTGAAGCATCATGCTAATTTTGGATAACATCACTCCTTTCAGACTCTGGGGGATCAATTACCACATCCCGATGCTTGAACTTTGTAGGCATATGGGCTCTACTCTTACCAAAAAGGTTAGAAAATAGGACCTTGTGTTTTTTTTGTGTTCTCTCAAACCTTTTTAAATCTGGTGTTGCCCTTCTTTCATCCTTGTGTGGCTTAGACTGAATATGGCCACTTGCAATGGCCCCACTCATCAAATTTTAGAAACTATGATTACATGTGAAACATGGTGACGGACCACATGTGATGCCAAACCTTTCCCCTTTGTACGATTGTATGGTAGCCCTCAAAGTAATGGGCATTCTCCATAGATTTTAAAAGCATCTCTTCCGATAAATGAGATGATTGTCTTAGAGGATTTACAAGATTCTACAAACCGACATGAAGTGAACCACTATATCAAGTGTCGCCTTTAAATGTGGTGGGTCATATGGATGTCCACTGGCACAATGACATATTGGAAGTAGGTCTTTTGGATGGAAATTGAGGGGCCTTTCCTCCCAGTGGGTCCATTTTATCTGCATCCTCCCTCAGGGGTGGAATATCCTCACTCAGGTTTCCCAAACTTCTGAAATTGTTTAGGATTTTTGTATTCTGGAGTGAAAGATCAATATTCTTTTGAGTCATTGTTTTACAGTCCTCCTCATTACATCAGTTATTCTTAAATAAGGATCATCAGATTCTACCACATTCCAATTTGGAGGAGATACATGATGATCCCCCACCTTCTGATCAATATAAATTTTCTCACTGTGTGTGGATCATCCATAATCCCCTCTGGGATAACCGCAATTTTGTAGTCTATTATCTGTGATAGAGTCATTCTGGAAAAATCCCTTAACCTAACTTCTTCCTCATCCTTGTAGTTCATCCAGTAATCCTCAAAATGGGGCTCATGCTCAAAAGTGTTTGCAATATTGGTAAACACCCATCTGATGTCATAATTAGGCCTGGCCTCAAACTTCTCCATATCAAATTTCTGCATTTCCTCTTCAATCAATCTAGCCTTTATGATGGAAGGACATGAATACCTTCCAATTCAAATAGGAAATTTGATATTTGTTTTATGCCTAGGAAATTATTTTGTGCACAGGTGTCAACTGCCTTACTAGTTCCCATAAAATCAATTTATCATCCACATACCTAGGTAATTTATATGGCTTTCCCTCAAAACCACTAACTCTTATGTAAGTAAACCTTTTATACTGGATAAAGCAACATCCATATTCCAAACCATACTTACCAAGCTTGTTGATAACATCCTATATAATCCCCTACTATATACTTAAAAGACAAATGATATGGCCATCAAAGCCGACCAAACTTACATTGACTCTAGTATAAATGATATAATTGGGAAATGATATGGTAAGACAATTGGCTTAAAATCTACACGTAATAGGTTAAGGGAAACCTTTTTGAAACCCTTCCCTAAAACCAATTTTGTTTCATAAGCCATTTATTTATCATAAGTCTTTCTTCTTTGTTTCAGAAAACCTTCAGTCCTCCCGGGTGCAAATGGTAATGGGTTTTCCACTATAGGATTTAACATATTCCTAATGTCTGGTAGTGTTAGTTTTAGTACGCATCCCCACTCCCAGCTCAAAATGATTCTTCCTCCTCTTTTCTGGATCATAGTTCATAGCACAATGCCACACTAATTCAGGCATGAAAATGGAATAGGTGGTATAAGATGAAGAGCAATCAAGTTTCGAGAATTGCCTTTACCAGGATTTTCTCGGTGGGGACTTTTTAACCTTTGGAGGAAGTCATCTAGATCAAGCCCATTTCCTTTTTGTAATCTTATAGGGACATCACTTGTGATTCTCGAGACGAACAGGAAAAGATGACACCAATTTAAAAATTTCTTTCACTACGGTGTTGAACTTGTTTCATCTGTTTTGTGCTAACTAAATTCTCCTTCAAACTACTTTCCAAAACCTGTTGTTGAAAATAAATGAGTTTCAAATCTCGGACCTTAGTTTGCCAATCCATAGGAGGCTGAACAAGGTGGATGGTAACCAATAATGCTAAATTAGGTTCATTTGAGAATTTTAGAAAACAACCAAGGATGTGATAATTCTTCATGCAAATCAAATGGTAGCCATAAAAAATCCACCAATTGGTAAATAAAGACAAAACATTCGTAAATACCTTAAAACGTCCTTGATTTTCCCATCGTTTGAGTAATGATTAAGATGAGAAATAAATGAGCTATTGAGACCATTTAACATGAAAATAATTCATCCAAAAATTTTTGAAAATGAACCGTCCATCATGGAATAAACCTTTTCTATGGGGCTCAAGGGCACCTTTTGTAATTTTGTAACTTTAAAGACTTTACATACTTTTGGAAAACTTGACCCGCCCATCCGCCTTTTGGATTTGATAGGGCTCAAAATGGGCATATTTTGTGAGCCTACCACCACGAAAATAACATTCTTACTCCTCTTCCTATCAAAAACCAAAAGTGATCAAAAATGCCCATGACCCATTTCCCCACTTTCATTATAAACAAACACCACATGTCCTTCAGTAGGCCTCGGGGACCCTTTTACACTTTTAACACCTTTTATCTTTAAAGTGCACACTAAACAATTATACAAACTTTTTACATCCCCTGAGACAGTCCTTCGGAAAAAAAATTCTTGCGTTTTTTATTCTATGAATATTCAAGGAATACCCAAAGTGACCAATTTTTAAATCATGAGGAATGTAGTAGAAAAATAATCTTATGCGAATTGGACCCGCCAATCTTTACTCAATTTAAGATATCCACATACCAACAAAGTAAGGGCATTACCTTTCCACTCAAATGCAAGTATCTTCATAGATTCTTGCTTGATATTCTGTATTAGAAATTGTGTATCTTTATCTTGATTCCATTCCAATCTTGCTTCATCCACCCAATCGGCCGTCAACATGGACATTCCACATAGTAAGGCATCTGCATGCGGATGTATCCCTTCTGACAACGCATCAAATATTACATTTTGTTTACCATTTTTGTATATGATTTCAAAATCATAAACCCAACATTTTTTACCCACTTTTGTTGTTCCTCGATGATAACCTTTGCTCCAAAAACTATTTGAGACTATCATGATCAGTTTTTACCTTGAAGTGTCTACCCATGAGATATGGCCTCCATTGCTTAACCGCATGAAGAATAGCCATCATTTCTTTCTCATAGATAGTTTTGAGTAGATCTTTTCCTTTGAATTGACAAATCTCAAATGCAATTGTTCTTCCTTCCTACATTAGAACTACTCCCACTCCCGATCTCAAGTGCCACATTCAACAATGAAGGTTTTTGAGAAGTTGGGAGTAGCCAAAACTGGGTGATGCACATGGCTTCCTTTAAACTGCTCAAAGGATTTAGTGGCTACATCTGCTGTCTAATGGAAGGCATCCTTCTTTAGAAATGCGGTGAAGGAGGGGTTTCTATTCTACCATATCCCCATACAAATCTTCGTAGTACCTATTAGTCCTAGGAACCCATGAAGATTTTTAGATTTTGGGCCTTGGCCATTCCACCATGGCTTTAATCTTCGAGGGTCAACTTTGACACCTTCATGGGATACAATATGACCCAAGTACTCTACCTCTTGTACACCAAAAGAACATTTGGATGGATTTTCATACAGAGTATGTTTCTCCAAAACTTCCAACACGTTATTTACATGTTGTAAGTGTTCTTCCCATGTCTTATCAGTAAATCAATATGTCATTAAATAAAACTAATACAAATTTCCTTAAAATGACCTAAAAATAGTGTTCATCAAGCTTTGAAAGGTTGAGGGTGCATTTGTAAGACCAAAAGGCATTACCAAAAACTCATAATGGCCCTCATGAGTCCCGAAAGCCATTTTATGAACATCTCCGATTTATCCTAATTTGATGGTACCCAACGAAGATCTAATTTTGTGAAATAAACAACACCATGCAATTCATCAAGTAAATCATCAATTACTGGAATAGGAAATTATATTTGATGGTGTACTTGTTGAGTTCTCGTAATCTAAAAACATCCTCCATGTTTCATCCTTTTACGTACCATGACCACCGGTGAATAATATGCACTCACGGCTATGTATGCTCGATGATACCTTCCTTCAACATTTCCTCCACCATTTTCTCGATCTCACTTTTTTAGGAATATGGGTATCTCAGTATGGTCCGATGTTAGGTGTTTAGCTCCCTAGAATCAATGAATGGCATGATCATGATCCCTAATGGTGGTATTCCTTTGGAATTTCATCAAAAAATAGATGAGTGAACATCCACAATCTTCTCAAGATTAGGTGGCATCAAGACTCGTATTTTGTACTTCTATGGAAAATAGCTTTGCTATAAAGCCATCCACTCCTTTTCTGAGAACCTTCTAATCTGATGAGAGCTAATAATCTGTGGAGACTTAGCTACCATCCCATTCAATTGTATTGTCCTTCCATCTGAATGAAATCACATGAACAATTCTTAGAAATTTATCTCGATAGTACTAAGGTTGTGAGCCATGGACCCTAAAACAATATCTGCCCCTCCCATAGAAATAGAAAACATAGGTGAGTCTAACATGTAGTCTCCTATGGAAATCTTGATACTATGACACTTTCCTGTGCACTTGATTGTCCCACCATCCGCAATCATAACTTGCATTTATGGAGCTGGGTAAATAAAACAATTGAGGCGGGTAGCTAACTTACTATTTATGAAGTTATGAGTACTCCCCGAGTCAATCAACACCGTCACCTTCTATTTTTGAGATAGCCAATAACCTTGAGTGTTTGAGGAGTACTAATACTTGACAATGCATGGTAAGAAATTGTAGGTTGGTGATCCTCTACTTCATCTTCTACTGGTTCCTCATCCTCTCCTATAATTTCAGCTTCCTCATCATCTCATTACCTCCATCAATATAGAAAAACTTCTTCTCAAGCACATTTATGTCCCAGTCCATATTTTCTATCACAGTTAAAACATAATCCTTTTGCTCTCTTTTCTTCCATTTGTGAGGAGTCAATCTAATTGGCCTGACAAATGAAGGGGAAGAGATACTACGGTATTTGGTGTAAATGAAAGGTGGCCTCCTACTACAAAGAAATTTTTCCTCTACACGAAGTGCCATGATAATAGAATCATAAAGTTTGATTAGATTAAACATACGTACCTCATGCTCGATGTGGTCCTTAAGACCCCAAGAAATAAGTCATTTAGATTCTCTTCTGGAATATTCTCCACCCTTAAGGATAGGTTTGGAATTGATGCACATAATCTTTGACTGATCCTATTTTCTGTAGCTTTTCTAATTGACTAAATTAGTTCTCTGAAACATTAGAACTATAGTGCAATCGCAACTCCTCAAGTAAAAACTATCCAAGTGACACCTAGACCATTCTTCTTCCTCCGAGCACAAAACCAATGATACCGAACAAATTGGTTGGGTTCAAGATATGGGATGCCAATGTCACCTTTTTCATGATGGTGTTTGATGTAACTCAAATAAGTTCTCCATTTGATTTATCCAATTCAGGGGATCCTTACCATCAAATTTGTGCATATCCACTTTCGGCATCATGTTCCGTGGTTGCGAATAAGTTTGATTCTAATAGGACTGGAAAAGTGATCCAATATGGTTAGTTTGTCCATGATATTGAACTGAAGATCCTCCTTGGTTGATATGGGCCTGGATTTGGGCCATACTAGTTACCCTTTACATGTTGCATGATATCATCCAACCGATGATTGATTTGGGCTATGTCTCCTTTAGAGGCCATCTCAGATTGTACATTTCACAACTCATACTCAAGTTGGCTCACCTTATGATCAATTGAGGTAAACCCTAGTGCTGAGGAATCAGATTTACCCCTTCCGACTTCATCTCTTAATCACTACCCCATCTTTATCTGGGGTTTTACCCAGAGTAACCAGATTCTTTTTTGCTCTTGTGGAAGGCCCCACCATGATGTCAAACCTTAGGGTTTAGGGTTTTGATACAATTTCGACTGAACAGGAAAAAACATAAAGAAAATACTAATACTATTTTTTTGAGAGATTTCTGAAAATGTAAAGAACTGAAAATTTTCCACAATTTTCACCCTAGGGAGCGATTTTATGAAAAACCCTAAATTTGTAATAAATTTTGTAAAATAAATCAAAATTTTTTGAAATTTTCAAGGAACTTACTTGAAATGCTTCACAACTCTGGTAAAAATATCTCCCCCAATTCACTCTGGTTCGAATATATTGGTGGAAACAAAAATTAGGGTTTTTGCCCTAATTTCGCCCTAGATCGGACGCAGCTCCGATACCACTTGTAATGAAATTACTTGTATAATTCAGATTAAGAGAAACAAGTAGAGACACCAAATAACACAATATTTCATAATAATGATTTCAATATGCAATTAGAATAGCTTCAAGCCTTCACCACTTTGAGGGGGCAACCTCCAAACCATATAATAAGACTCAAATGCTCAAATGATAATGAAATACTACCTATAATCCCCTATATATACTATTCATATGCTATGGCCATCACCAAGGCTGACCTATTAAGCATGAGAAAGTATAAATGAGATAATAAAATTATATGGTAAGCCACAATTCAGCTACTCATATCCTAATACAAGTAATAGGTTAAGGGTGTAAAGATCATTCCCATAGTACGGTTGGGCCCCTAAAATATTGGCTAAGTGCAAAAATGCACGTAGGTGTGCAAGGCCTAGTTGAAGAAAGGCGTGCAAGGAGAAAGCGTGCAGGTAAGGGTTTAAGGAAGGGTTTAAGGAAACCCATGGCGTACGCACATGGATAGAGCCAAGGTTTCAAGACTTAGCCATATTGGGAATTTTGGGTAGGATATGAGAAAATGTGACCCGACTATGCGCATGTGGAGTGGATAAGGTGCCACTAGCAGACAAAGTTAGCCTAGGAAGGAATATGCCCTGCATTAGAAGCTTCTAGAAGGACATCATGGCAAGGAGTGGTGAGATCAAGCCTAGAGGAGCATGTGCTCATGGAGGACCACATTCAGACACTTGGTGACAGATCTAAGGCCACAGAAGAATGAGTTGGTAGTTCAAAAAGGCTATATATACAAGTGCCTGTAGTAGAAGTAAAAGAGAGAGAGATAGAGAGAGGGGAAGAGCTCTGTAGAAATATTGCAAGGACTCTGACTTGGGAAAATAAGGGTAGGAAAGGATGTATCAAGGGTTTGGGAGTTATAAATTTTCTTTTGAGGGCCTAGTTATATGAATCCAGTTATAATGCATGACTACGGTCTGCCTTTTTGTGACATTCTATAATGGGCCTAATGAATGTAATGAGGTTACCAGTTTATATGAATATGAACATTAATGGTTCTGATGCATACATCCTTCTTCATAGTTCTTTTTCATTTATGTTTATGAACTAAGTATGAATGCTTGTATGACTTCCTTTCTATTTTGGTGTAAGTTCTATTATCTGTTAAGCACTTTATGTCTGGAATGACTGCAAGGATCTAGAAGCCATTTTGAGCTCTATGGTGCTTGTATGTCTTATTTCCTTTCAAATCTCTTAAACTCATATCATAGATGATGTTTCCCACTAAAATCACATAAAAGAGAGACTCGGCACCCGTGCGTGCCTCGGGTGAGCACCCAGCGCCATTGGGTGATAGGCGACGCGTATGTGGGATTTCTTTCCTTTGTGATGGGGGTAAAAATGACTACATCTTGGTTCCGTTTCTGGGACCTCTTTTTGAAGTTGTAGTGGGAAATGGCATACATCATGATCTAGGTAATGAGTAATGATAGAATGTTTAACTTTGGAAAGTGTTGAATCATGGTTCAAGAGCATGGAGGATGAATTTTCTTAGAGATTCAACACTGGACCTGAGTTTGATGCACGTAGGTGGGTAGAAGAGAACCTCTACCATGATTTATATGAAACATTTTTCTGTTGCTTCCCAGTAGAACTGTATGAATGGCTCTCAACATATGCATCTAGATCAAGTATGGTATTATAGATCATGCATGTGTGGACCCAAGAAGAATACTAAAAGGTAGGATGCAGATCTGACGTGGACTGTGTTGTGGATCATTGGTGGAAAGGTGTGTTGGCTAGCTACACTGAGTATGCTATTTCTACATATTCTTGTCTAGAAGTTGTTGAGTTTGAATTTCTGTGGGAGAGAGGATCATTTCTATGTGTTATCCCTCTGGAAATGAAGATCTTGATTGTTACTTTGAGTTTAGAGGCATTTCCAATGGCCGGCTAAACCATTTTGAGCGCATTGGGTGAGGAAGCTAGGGTGGAGGAAGATGGAAGATATTACGATGGAGAAAGAAAGGGAGGAGAGATGACTCAAGTATAGTGAAGTGCGTGAAAGGGAGATTGCTAGAAAATGTGAGGTTACAAGTGTGATGGATCTATGGAGGTAGATGTTGTGGGAAGGAGTTGAGGTTCACGCAGAGGACGTGGAACCTGAGCAGTTTGTGCTACCCCATCTTGGCAAGTGTGTAAGAGAGACCCCTTTAGCTTCTGATGAGATTTCATCACGTGGAGAGAGAGAAGAGTCATTGGCACGTATCTGAACCCACCTAGTGACCAAACCCTAGTGCTTGGTTTTCTAGATCAAGGAAGGAGTATTGTTGACCTAGTTGGTATCAGTGGAAGTGACAGATCTATGCCCAAGAGATACAATTTTTCATTTCCCACTTCTATGGCTATGCATATTCAGTATTTAGGAGGAGTCTTTGGACAAGGAGCAAGTACACAAGCCTTTGGTCTCATGCATCTGGGAGTGGTGTCGGGGTACATTAGTGGTAGTGGGGCATTATCACAGACCATCGGCATGCAATTTAGTGGAACCTTGGGGACACTTGGCATGACCACTATAGGACCTGGTGGTTCTAGTGGATCTAGTGGGTTAGGAGGAATAGGACCTAGTGGATCTGGTGGATCTGGTGGGTCAGGAGGAACATGACCTAGTGGTGGATCTGGTGGCTGGGAGAGGCACGGGACAGTGGTAGATTTGGTGGATCTAGTGGTGGAGGAAACACCGAGGGAACCAAGGCTCTAGCTAGGAGGACAAGGGCCCCAACCACCCCCTCAAGTCTTCTTTGAGATGTCTTTACATTTTCTAGATTACAGAGGTATTGAAGATGTTACAGAACATGTTCACAAGTGTGAACTACTATGGTGTGCAAAGGGATCACAACCCCAGAGTGGAAGGCTAGTAGTTTACAATGATGTTGTAGGGGTGTGCATGCATAGCTGGTATAGGAAATATGACCCTCATCAAATGGTGGTGGATTATACTTCTTTAAAGAATGCCTTCTTGGTAGAATTCCACATCCCTGAGTTTGAACAGAAGAGCATCAAGCACCCTAAAGGAGATTCAACAGGGAATGGCAGAGAGTGTGTGGGAGTATGATGCGTGCTTTAAAACTCTCTTGTCTAAATTATCATATGATATTCACCCTTCACAACATGCTCAATGGTTTGTGGAGGGTTGATCACACCTTTTAGAAGGGCCTTATCTCATAAAACTTTCACAGACCCACGCGAGGTGTTAGAAGTTGCTCTACGTGCCGAGGCTGTTGGAAGTGTTGATACTGGTATTAGCCCATTTTTGGAGGCTCAAATTGCTGCTATGGCTATAAGACTGGAAAATTTGTCTACAAACTCAGCCCATGAGACTCGCAAAGTGGTTTATGGTGTACAAATTGTGAAGTAGAGGGGCATGTCAAGGATAGTTTCCCCCGAGAGGACAATACGCACCGTGATAGTAGACTGTGAGATTTTCATGGGGACCATGATGCAAGTAGATGCCCCTTGTTACAACATGCACAATTCGGAAGAATGTGTCTTGCTACTATAAGATTTACACCTCTACAACCCATGATACTAAGGATTGTAGGCTTATTGACCAGATCCATGAGGCCATTGATCATGGGGTGTGCATGATCAGACAACATTTCATGAGTAGTTCTAAAGGTGATGATCATCCGTTATGAGGAGTGTGTAGATGGAGGTGCGTGGAAGGGGATTTCATGGAGGATTCCATGGTCATGGTAACCATGGAGGAAGAAGTGAGTTCCCATGTGGAACCTATTTTAATTGTGGGTCTACAGAGCATTACAAATGAGAGTGCCCAGACCTATTGCAGTGCTCATGGTGTGGGAAGAAACACAAGTATGAGGAGTGCCTGAGTTGTTTGAGCACATGAATCAAGCAGCAATGGAAAGACAAGGGCGCTGTAATGGTAAGCATTAAGAAGACAGACACACAATGGATGCCATGGGTAACACGTGATGTAGGCTTAGAACCTATTTTAGTAACAACAAGAGCAGAGGCCGCATGCGCAAAGGAAATACCAAGGCAGAGGACTCTGGTTTCAAGAGAAGAAGTGGTGCATGGAAAGTACCTAGATCCTGCTCATCAGAAGGAGGTATATCAAGATACCATGGATGTCATTTAGAGTTTACAAGGAGAAATCTAGTGTCTAAAGGAGTAGTCCAGGAGGGAGGAGAAAAGGAGGAAGGTCGAGGTGCCAAGAGATGACTGGATGAGGTTAGGGAAGTATGTAAAATGCTAAGGCAAGAGAATGTTATTCCCTTGCTAGGATCATGGTTGAGGAGAAGGTACCACGTGCCGAGAGGAGAGAGCATGAGAGGTAGGTCTTACATGCAAACCTTCCCCTCATAGCCTTGACTATGATAGGAGATCATGTTAAATGCAATGGTGGATGGATGGATGCTACTAAGTAATATCCTCATTGACATAGGTGTGGAGGTCAATGTTCTCACATTGGATGCATGCATCAGATGGGAAGGCCTACATTACAACCATCTTCAAATGTGTTGTATATGGAAAAAAAACAAAGGCAATGCCCATTGGTGTCTTAAAGGATGCAACTATCACCATTTAGGGAGCTAAGTTTACTGGGGACTTGAAGTCTTGGCGCTCGCCGAGGTAGACAATTTCCCAGCACTACTTGGGCACCCATGGTGTTACAAGAACAATGTGGATCTTTGGTTCAACAAAGGGTACATCAGCTTTGAAAATGAGGAGGAACGAGTCATCATACCCCTAGCTAATGGGAATTCAACACCCTATACTAAACCTTTGGGAGAAGAGGTCTGGATAGAATATATGTGTGCTCAATCAGGGATCCAAGAGATAATCCATCCTACCGATGGAGTTATCTAGTTTGAAGATGCTTAGTCGGTAAGTGACACCACTAGTCTAGCATGTGATAATTGGGCACATGGGACCTATGAATTGATCGAAAAACATTTAAGAGGATCGGTGACAAAGGTGACAAAGGCACATAGTTAGGTGCCTAGGAGGAAAAGAGCTACCTAAGTACTCAGGAGGAGCCTCCCCGAGGTCTTTTTGTAGAAAATGGAAGCTCAGTGGAAGGAGGAAAATGAAAGAAGGGGATGTTAAGTTATGTCCTACTAGGAACACAACACGTGAGGTGGGCAACACATCGGGATAATCTATTGGAATGGTGTGAAGTGAGAATTTCCTTCTCATTCATTTCTCTAGAAGCAATGTGCCCACCACCATCAAGGACTACCATGGTAAGGATCCCACCTCTTTCCACATCCAATCTGTGAAAGAACTAGAGGAAGGCATGAAATATTTTCCACCATCCCTCTGGGTGCACAAAGTTGTATTCTACACTACAAGGTTACGTGCGCATGGTACATACATTCTGAGACACACCACCAGACATAGGGAATTGGCAAGAACTAGTGGCTGACCTAGTTCAAACATTCGAGTATCAAAGTACCAAGCCATCAGTTGATAAGGCATTATAGGTTGTCAAGCACCTTACCATGGGGGATAGTGCCATGGCAGAAGATAGGTTATTGGACTTGCTTGGTGAACTAGGTTTGGGGAAGCACTTTGAAGAAGAAGAGGAAATAAAGAGTTACAAATTTGAGCATGTGTGTGTGAAAAGGAGAAAGGAAAGCTTGTATATGTGATTGATGGGGAGGAAGCAGAAAGCTTAGATGTTAACCATTCTGTAGGGACGCGTGAGGTAGTGGATAGTGCTGATACTCACGCGTGCGTGCCTACCATGAACCTTTAAAAACTAAAAAGGTTAACATCATCTTCAGGAGAAGAACCTAAGGAAGCTATCATTGGAGATTACTGGTCAGAGAAGGAAGTCTCTAAGATCATTGATCTTTTGCATGAATTTGAGGATTTATTTCCACGTGGGTACCATGAGCTCAAAGGCATCCACCATTCCTTGGGGGAAATGAGGATAAAGTGAAGGATGGTGCATGCCCGGTCAGGAAGAGACCCTACCGGATGAATCCCAATTTGTGTGTGAAGGTTAAGGAAGAGATAGACAAAATGATAGCATTCTAGGATCATTGAAGCTGTTGAAGAATTGGAATGGATAAGTCTCAATGGTAATCAACATCAAGAAGGATGGGTGGATTAGGATCTACGTGGATTATAGGGAGTTAAATGTAGTTTGTGTCATCGATCCTTTTCCACCCCCTTCACTGAAGAAATTTTGGAGGAGTCACTGGGCATGAAATCTATTCCTTTACGGATGGATTTTGGGGTACCACCAAGTCCGGATTGCAAAGGAAGACTAAGAGAAGACAAATTTCACCACTGAATGGGGAAGTTTTGCATACATGGTCATGCCCTTTGGGTTGAAGAATGTGCCTACTATTTTCTCACGCATAGTGGTACAGGCATTCCAGGACTTCATCCATAAATTTCTTTAGGTCTATCTGGATGATTGGATGGTGTATGGGCTAGTAAAAGACCATTGTGATAATTTGAGGTTGATGTTTGAGAGGTGTTGACAGTTGAGGATATCCCTCAACATTAAGAAGTGTGTATTTGCTACCCCTTTGGAACGTTATTGGGGCATATCATATGTAAGGAGGGCTTGCTAGTAGATCCTACCAAGGTTGTAGTTATTGTGGGATTGGGGGAGCCTACTAGCCAAAGCACAAGCACATGGGGTTTCTTGGACACATATGGGCTATTATAGGAAATTCATCAAGGGTATGCCAAGATTAACCATGCCTTTAGAAGAATTACTTAGACATAAAAGTGCCTTCCATTGGGGAGAGGTGCAGCAGAAGGCATTTGACACATTAAAGGATAGGCTTATCACCGCCTATATTATGTTTTCCCTCTTGGGATAAACCTTCCATGTTCATGTAGATGCCTCAAGAACCACCATTGGAGTAGTGCTTGCACAACTGGGTGAAGGAATTGTTGATCATCCTCTATGTTTTGCAAGTAGGAAGTTGACACCAACATAGAGTAAAATTACACCACAACTAAGCGCGAAGCATTGTCAATGATCTACGCACTTCACAAGTTCAAGAGCAATATCTCTGGAAAACCCTTTGTATTTTACACCGACCACATGGCATTAAAGTACTTAGTGAACAAGCCCATTCTACAAGGGCACATATGTCGGTGGGTGTTATTATTTCAAGAGTTTGAGTTCATGGTAGTAGTGAAGCCTGGGAAGAGTAATTATGGACCTGATCATCTGTCAAGAATTGATTTAGGGAGGACATGAAAGTATTAAGAGACAATGCCGAACACACAACTATTTAGGTTACAACTTGCATGCACCCTCAGATTTGGAGGAAATTGTAGTATTTTAAAGGAAGGTGTGGTGCCGGAAGGGATAAAGACATTAGAAAGAAGTAAATAACCATATACATGCCGCACCCTACATGTTGATCAATGGGGACTTATAAAAGTTAGGCATGATGAAGTTTGTGTAGGTGTGTACTAGAGCATGAGTGCCTCACCATCATAGAGAAGAAAATGGAGGAAGTGCGGGTGGACATTATGCAGTGACACCACCACACGTAAAATATTAATGGTAGGATTGTGGTGGGAAAACTATATAAGGATTAAAAGACTATTATAAAGCGTGTGACCATTGTCAAGACATTGGCAAGCCAGAAGGAGAGATGAAATGCCTTTATGCCCTATCCCTAGCATTGAAACCTTTTGAGAAATGGGAAATAGACTTTTTAGTAGCCCTATTGCACTAAAAGCGCACGTAGGACTAGGTCATGCTATGTCATCACTTACACGTACTATTTGACAAGGTGGGAAGAGGCAGCCCCAACTAAATATTTCACAATAGCCATAATGAAAATATTTTTGTGGGAAACATTATCACAAGGTATGGATGCCCTTTAAGTTTAACCAATGATAGGGGTACACATTTCTTGAATGAGACATGAGGATCCTATTAGAAAGTTCATGGTGGCTCATCACAAGACTACACCCTTATCACCCATAAGAAAATGGAACACATGGAAGCATTTAAAAAATATTGAGTCATACCCTGACCAAAATTTGTGATGTGGAAGACAAGATTGGGATGACAAGGTATAAACCATATTATGGGCTTATAGACAACTTATAAAAGGTCTGAACAAAGCCACACCATTTCAATTGGTGTTTAGCACAAAAGTTTCTACCGGTTGAATTCATGTTACCTTCTCTCTCGTGAATAATACGTAGGAGGGTTTTACTAATGAGAAAGTGCTAGAAGAAGAATTGATGAATTAATGAAGATGGATGAAGATGATCACTCACCAAGTGGACCAAACAAAAAAAAGCAAAGCAAAAATCATGGCATGATCACCACATTAAAAATAAGAAGTTTGAGGTTGGGAAGATGGTCTTACTATATGATTCTAAGTTTCGTGCCATCCCGTGAAGTTAAAAGTCCATTGGTTGGGTCCCTATACAATCTGTACATCCTTGATTTGGGTGCATGCGCGCTTATCAAGTTGGATGGAATGAAATTTCTGGACACTTCAATGGGAGTAGGTGGAAGCCCTACTATAAATAAGTATTCTTGGTGTTTGTAAAGAATAAGCATTTTTCCAGATAATTTAGAATTTCTTTTATGCATTTCTTTTCTTGTGTTTCCTTTTCATTGTTGTTTTGTTTTTGATTTCGATAACATGCATCCATATTAAATGTTAAAAGTATGGTTGTAGGTGAAGTAGCACTTAATGCTTAAAAAGGGAAAAATTGTGAAAATGGCTAAGTCCTAGTCCTAGGAGCAATTGGGACATTTGGGACGTCAAGGCGCCGGATCGGCCGAAGCTCATCTGGGCATGCCCGCTAACTAAAGCAAGCTCGAGAAAATGTGGGACAAATGGGACAAAAAGATTGTGAAAACGCTAAGTCCTAGCCGGAATGGGATGAATGGGACAAAGAGGACAAAGAAAAAGCCTAAAAGCGGCCAAACAAAGTGGGACAAATGGGACAAAAAGACCCGAACCGGCCGGATCGGCCGAAATGAGCACAAACAGTCCGAAACAAAGTGGGACAAATGGGACAAAAAGACCCGAACCGGCCGGATCGGCTGAAATGAGCACAAACAGTCCGAAACAAAGTGGGACAAATGGGACAAAAGATCCGGCAAGGACGACCGGCCACCAAATGAGCGAACAAAATTTGTCAAACAAAGTGGGACAAATGGGACAAAGACGCGAACCGGCCGGATCGGCCTAAATGAAAAGCACAAACACAATTCCAAACAAAGTGGGACAAATGGGACAAAAAGATGCGAAGGAGCCGAAAGGGGCGAGAACCAGCCAGATCACGACACGTGTCACAAGGAGAAAAAGGTCAAAAAGTCAAAGGGCGAAGTCTCGAGCACTGACCCGAACCAATAAAATTGCGCCACGTGTCCCAGCTAGGGCCCACAAGGAAATTTCAAAAGAAAGCCCACCGAGAGGTGGAGGAGAGAGAGTTGCTCAGCTGAATCAGAGCCTGCCACGTGTCGTCCAGGTGGCGAAGCGCGGGAAAATATTTCAAAATCCGTCTTGGTCTGTTCCGTGCCCTAAATCTTCAGATTGTCATATCTTTTGATCCAGAGCTCGGATTTGCACGTTCCTTATATCAACGGAAAGCTTGTGAGATTCTCTACACGATTCCAAGGTCAATCTTGCATTTTGGTTCAGTTTGGAGAGAGAAAATCAAGAAACACCTCTGGCGTGAAATAACAAGTAGAAGTAATGCTTCAACAAACAACTTTAATGCAAGCAGATAGCTCACGCTCGTTAGGCAACCAAAGCCCGCCCGCTTTTGCCAGATCCGCCGCTTCGCCATGATGAGATGAATTGAATGCAACCTGGAGGTGGTTGGGGTAGATTTGGCTTTCCTTCTCTCTTTCCTCTCTCATTCTTTCTATATATTGAAAAGAGGAGCTTTTTTCAAAGGTCGAACATTTTTTTCTGTTTTGCCTCTCCCTTCTTCTCCTCAGGCGAATTTGTGGAATTCGAACCTCTCATTTGAACTGTAATACTATTCTACCTCATGGCATTCTCAGAGTGTATCAGATCAATCTTTGGAGCAAATAATGCATGTCTCGTGGATGATTCTCACCTCTCTCGTGTTCTTTTTTGCATCCTCCCGGTCTTTCACCGCAGTTTTGTCATCTCAGTGCATGATCTTATATCACATTCAAATGGTCTCGTGTTTACTGGAAAATAGGTGTTCTTCATTCCTGGTGCATCACCTCTATTAGCTTAGATTTATTTTATGCATTTTCTTACCTTGTCTCTCGCAGATTAGATTAGGTTTTGAGAAAACCTCTCGCATATTTTCGTGTGCATCCGAACAGAGGAATAGAACTAGCCTTTTTCTCGGAGAATCCTTTCTCATTTTTCAAGTCCCACACTGGAGAAAGGATTCAATGTTATGCAATCACACTGGATGCCAAGTGATCAACCTAGAAACTTGATCTGCATCCAGGGGTGCTGTGATTTTGCATCAACAGTTTTGGCACGCCCGGTGGGACCAGAGGTCTCATTTTTATTGCAGCAAAGTTGATATGCATCTGCTGCAATTTTTTGCTTGAAAAGAGCTATTATTCACATATCCGCGACTCCAAAAGGAAGATCAACGGTTCAAAGCAAGACAGCCTAAAAGCTTATGAGAAGAATCACAAGGTCAAGAGTTGGAGAAGAAGAAGTGCTGTTTGAATACCTGCAATTATCTCCAAGAAGAAGGCAAAGAGGAAGAAGGATTCAAAGGTCTCCATCTCCACCAAAAGTAACTCTCTCAACTCCTCCACCCGCTCGGCCTTTCATTCAAAAGATTCAAGAGTCCTTCGACCAATCGAATGGCGCAACCAAGAAATCCCTTTGTCAATTTCATCGGCAAAGCAGCCCACTTGCCCTCAATGCACGTAATCCAGCCCAATTGCAGTATCAAGAACATTCCATTTTTTACTCGGAGAAAATCATACCACTCCTCGGTGATCATGTCAAAGACATTGCTAACATTTGTGCAATCCATGAGATAAATGAAATGGATGTGGTCACAAACCGCTGGCATCATCATTCAAAGGGAAGGCATTGCAATGGTTTAGAAGCCTCAAGTCGGGTTCTATCACAAATTGGAATCAGCTTGTGCATAGTTCTCCATGATCAGTTTGGAGAGAAGGGAGACAACTTGTCTCTTCTAGAACAATTGACAACTATCAAGAGAGCCCCAACGAGCAGCTGATTGACTTCAACTTCAGATTTCAAAGGTCTTGGGATAGGATTCCCAGTGGGCAACAAAGCCAAAAAGCAGAAGGTGCTTTTCTCTACTATCTTAAAGCTTTAAATTCTGATATTTCTATGTTAATTCAATCAATGGGAGGCACAACTATCCCTCGCGCTTATAAGATTGCCATTAGAGCTGAAAACTGTCTTATTCAAGCTGGTAAACTGGCTCCTAGGCCTCCAATGCCATTATATCCAAGTTTAGAGAGCCCAAGTGCTAGTCAAGCACCTGTCTTAGCTCCTATTCCCACTCCTAGAAATCAGAGTTCAAATGAAGCCTCCACTTCATCTCCAAGTGCCCCAAATGAGCTTCAAGAGGTCATGAAGCAATTGCAAAATCTAGGCAATGAGCTGGTCACACTCAAGAGACAGCAAGCTCAAGGTTTTAGACCTTCGTATCAGCCTCAAGCTCAACCTAATAGGCAGCCATATCAGCCTCAAAGGCCACCTAATTCAGCTGCAAATCAGAATCAAGCAAGGCCTCCTGCCAATAGACCATTCCAATTTCTATAATCCAAATGCCATATCTCGCTCTAAGGCATTAGTACCAGCACAAAACAACATTGCCCAGGAGTATGATTGGTGTTTTCCATGTAATGAGCCTCATAATCAATCCATGTGCTTCAATGGTGCTTTGACTCAAGCTTTAATGGTAACAACTACTGGTGTGGAGGGTGAGAACAGTCAAGAAAACAACCAACAACAAGAAACATTCCAACAGCAATCAGCCCCAAATGACACCACATTGGTAAATTGGCAAGCAGAGGATTTTTGTGGCATGAACCAGGTAGTTTCTCAAGGTGTTGCAGCAAACACAAGGTCAAAAAGGAGAAATTTGGGTGAAGAGCAGCCATTAGCCCCAGCCAATCCACAACCTTCCATGGCTCCACAAATGATTGGCAAGCAAAGTCCCGTTTCAAATGCACAAGGGCAGCCAAGAACAGCCCCTAGGCCAACTCAAATGCCAGCTGTTGCTGCCCACATACAAGGAGTAAATGTGCAAACCAAGGGACAGCAGAGAGATCCTTCATCACCATTCAGTATCATTGATCAGATGAAGAAGACAAACGTCAATATATCTATGTGGGAATCCCTATCCATCCCAGGCCAAAGAGATCTGCTGCAAGCTGCCATGAAGGACTGGCCAGCTTCGAATCAGCAGATGCAAGACAAAGTGCTCACAAATGCTGCCCAGCCTGAAGGAAATCATGGAGCACAACAAGGTAGAATGCTGAAGCCTCCCCCTTTTTATGTTTCGTTAATCATTGGAAATCAGCTAGTGCATAATTGCATGATAGATTCCGGGGCAAGTAGCTCAAGAATGCCTAAACAGATAGCCGATCGCTTAGGGCTCCAAAGATGAAATAACATCTAAGGGAGAAAAGTGCACTGGATGGGACAGCAATAGCAATAGTTGGAGTGATTAGAAATTTGAGTCTTACCTCGCATGCATGTCCAAATGTTGTTGTCTTACAAGATATATCAGCCATAGACCTTCCACCACTCTTTGCCCTATGTTTATCAAGGGACTTCACTGCCAAGATTGGGGGATATTTGTCCGCTGATTGGTCACACATGCTATTCAGAACAAGGTATGGAACTAAGGCTACAATTAGGTCAGAACCTATTGCAAACTTCCACATTGAGCCCTATACTCCAAGTCAGATTAATGCCAATTGCTCAGCATTTGATCAAGAAGATCACCCAAACACGGATGAAACTGACACTAAAGTTGGAAACATCCCAGATCTAACTCTTGATGAATGGGCAAACAAGGTACATGCTTTTGATCCTTATCAAGGAATAGAAGAATCTGAGCTAGGAGTCTATTGTATACACGAAGAAAGTCAACCTATTCCTAGCATCACCAAGCCAAACCACAAGGATGACAATGAGGTATGGCAGCTGTTTTTTGATGGATCAAGGAGTAGACAAGGCGCAGGAGGTGGAGCCGTGCTTATTTCACCTCAAGGAGTAAAGTATTATTCAGCTTTTAGATTTCAATTTGCATGCTCCAATAACACTGCTGAATATGAAGCCTTGGTGCAAGGGATGCATTGGGCAATCAAGAGAAAAATAAAGAACTTGCAAGTTTTTGGGGACAGTGAATTGATTGTAAATCAAGTCAAGGGACAACATGCTGCCAAAAATGATCTACTCAGATGCTACAAGAACAGGGTGTGGGACCTCATGGAAGATTTTGAGGGTTTCGGCATCAAAGCCATCCCTAGGAAAGAGAATCAAGCTGACAGGCTTGCAGCAGTAGGGGCAGCCTTTGACATTGTAGAAAACATTCAACAAGATAAGGTACAACCAAACATCCACGTGATTGTGAGGCCTTCAGTGCCGGATAACAATGTCAGTTGGCAGGTATTTGAGAATGACCAGCAAATCATCCACTTCTTGCAAGAAGAAGCTGAGTTCTCAGCTAAGAATCAAGAGAAGTTGGAACAACAATATGGTGACCAAGTGATACAGCTGAGAACTGACAAGCTGCCCAAAGGACTTATCACTTTGGAGTCCATTTTTAACCCCAATGATCAGTTTAGAAAGGAGAAAGCAAACATTCAGGTCAAGAGAGAAGATTCGGTATCCATCTTGGTAGAAGAGAACAAGCCATTGCAAATTGGAAAGATGACAACTGAGCAAGAAAGGTGTGAGTTCATACAGCTATGTCAAGAATCCCCGACATGTTTGCTTGAGCTATGAAGACTGAAAGGTTTCAATCCCAACTTAGCTCAAAGATACCATCGAATCGATCCAAATACTAAGCCCCGTCAAAGTAAACAGAGACCACCAATCCACACATGGAGCCTCTCATGAGGAAAGAATTGGACAAGCTGATTCAATCAAGAATCATATTCCCAATCAAGCATTCTAGTTGGGTTGCCAACTTAGTTCCAAATGTAAAGAAGAGTGGAGAGATCAGACCGTGTGTTGACTTCAGAGATTTGAATAGAGCCTCTCTCAAGGACCATTATCCACTCCCTTCCATGGAGCAAATATTCAGGTCGTAGCTGGTTCGTAAAGGTTTTCACTACTTGATGGTTACTCAGTGCTTCAATCGATTATGGTGAAGGAGGAAGACTAGTTCAAGACAGCCTTCACAACCAAATGGGGCACATATGCTTACAAGAAGATGCCATTTGACTGTCGAACGCCGAGCAACATTCCAAATGAGCTATGGATATGGCATTCAAAGGCTTGATCAACAAGATAGTGCTGGTATACCTAGATGATATTACCTGTTTCTCAAAGAATGCAGCAGACCATTTCTTTCACCTCGTGCAAGTGTTTCGTAGGTGTAGAAAGTTCTGGAGTGTCTTTGAATCCTAAGAAGTGCATCTTTCTTGCACATGAAGGGAAGCTCCTTGGCCATATTGTCTCCAAGGAAGGATTAGCAATTGATCCAGAGAGGGTCAAGCCATAAGAGCTCGCCATTGCCTAGCCACAAGAAAGCCCTTCGAGTTTCCCCGGGAAGGATAAACTTTGTTCTGAGGTTTGTCCCTGATTTTGCAGCCCTGTTAAGCCCATCACCAAAATGTTAAGGAAAAGCATGGCTTTCAAATGGACGGTGAAGGCAAGGAGAGTTTTGAAGCAATCAAAGAAGCCATCTCCCAAGCACCCACTCTCATCAACCTGACTTTTCCAAGGATTTCATCCTCTATGCATTTGGAGGTGATGACACTATTTCGCCATTCTCGTACAAAGCAGTAACAAAGATAATGATGAATGCCGATGATTGCCTTCTTCACCTGAGCCTAGGTGATCGTGAAGTGAGGTACTTTTTATTGAAAAGCATGTGCTTGCAAGAATCGTAAGCTTGAAGAAATTCAAGCATTTAGTCTCAAACAACAAGGTCCAGCTTGCTAGTCTCACATGTCAAGTTAAGGATTTCCTCCTCAACAAGGATTTGAATGAGAAAAGGGCAGATGGATCACCCGTGTCATGGAGTATGACATTGAGATCAAGATCACCAAGCTGGTAAGAGGCAAAGGTTTGTGTGAGCAGCTTGCTTCCAAACAACCAGACAACCGTAAGATGAAGAAGACGTTGTCCCGCTATTACAAGATGATCAAAAACAGAAAATGATGATGTGTCCACTCCTTGTTGACTCGTAATATGATACATTTCCTACAGACGGGCATGTGCCCTCTAGAAATGAGCAAAGCAAAAAGAAGGTACTTCAGACAGATTACTAGTTCCATATGTACTTGTTGATGGTGTTTTGTTTAAAAAAGACATCAACGGTGTTCTATTAAGATGCATTGGGACAGTCAAAGTTGAGAGGATCTTACACGAGTTCCATGACGGGGAGGCAGGAGGCCATTTCACCCCACGAGTAACAGCTCTCAAAATCATGAAAGCTGGTTACTATTGGCCTACTGTATTCAATGATTGCTACTCATGGGTTAAGAAATGCGAGAAATGTGCATTATTCACAGGGAAAGGAAGATTAGCAGCACTGCCCCTTCGTCCAATTTCAGTAGATCATCCATTCATGCAATGGGGATTGACTTCACTGAGTCATCAATCCCACTCGAGTCAAGGCCACAAGTGGATTCTTACAAATGGCATGCACTATTTCACCAAGTGGACCGGAAGCAAAGAGCGCCAAAGAGGCAAGTGAGTCTAACATACTAGATTTTTATGAAGAAATAGTAACCAGGTTCGGTGTGCCGGTCACCATCATATCAGATAATGCATTAGCATTCATAGGTTCAAAAATTACAGAATGGGCTGTCAAGAATGGAATCTATTTGAGCACCTCTTCAAATTATTACCCGCAGGGTAATGGACAGGCAGAGTCCACAAACAAGAATTTGCTAAAAATCATCAGAAGGACTCTGGATGAAAATCAAAGAACATGGCATACAAGGCTAAAATCAGCGTTATGGGCTGACAGGATAACACCAAAGAGGTCTACAGGTAATTCTCCCTACAAGTTGGTCTATGGGAAGGAGGCAATATTGCCTATATCATTAGAATTGCCAGCCTTGGAGCTCATGAAGCAGTTTGAGTTATCTGAGTTCGAACCAATGGAAGTCAGGTATGCAGAATTGATGGAATTAGAAGAAATCAGAAGAACATGTAGTTCAGACGATTGAAAAGGATCAGGCCTTAGTAAAAAGATGGTTTGATAAGAGAGCAAGAGCAAGGACCTTCCAGGAAGGGGACCTAGTTCTCAAATGGGATGCAGATCGGGCAAAACCAGGAAGGCATTCCAAGTTTGATGCCATCTGGAGTGGTCCCTACATGGTCACGGATGCAAAATAGTAATGCCTTCCAATTGTCTCGCATTGGATGGAAAGGAACTTCCGATTCCGGTTAACGGAATCTATCTTAAACATTGCTACTAAAAAAGAAAAGGTTTGCCCTTGTAAATATTAGTTTAGATTTTTCTTAATTCCTCTAAGTGCGTATGCACATTGTCCTGTGGTAGTTAGGTTTCTATTTCCCTAAGTGCTTGGGCACAGTTTTGCGCTCTCGTGTTGTTTTTTACGCTTCAGAGTGTCACCGGAGAAGAAGTGCAAAGATCGTGCCTGCTTTCTTGTGTTATTGCTTATAACTCCATGCCCAATGGATCGCTAAAAGGCCACCGATCTTCTACCTAAGCAGCAGGTGTGACCCCGCCGAAGTCGTCAAAATCGTTGTCAAAATTTCCCCTGTTAAATTTCGATAACATGCATCAGAGTTTTGCAGTTTCAGGCAAGTAGGTTGATCCAGGAAAAATTGTGAAAATCGGCTAAGTCCTAGTCCTAGGAGCAATTGGGACATTTGGGACGTCAAGGCGCGGATCGGCCGAAAAGCCTCCAAAGCGCCCAAAAAAGAATTGGGACAAATGGGACAAAAGACCTGAACGCCTGGCGGGCGAAAGCCAATCCGGCCGGAAGAGGAAAAGAAAATCGACTAAATGAGCACAAACAGTGGGACAAATGGGACAAGGAAAGTGGGCCAAATGAGCACAAATGGGACAAAAAGACCCGAACCGGCCGGATCGGCCGAAATGAGCACAAACAGTCCGAAACAAAGTGGGACAAATGGGACAAAAAGACCCGAACCGGCCGGATCGGCCGAAATGAGCACAAACAGTCAAACAAAGTGGGACAAATGGGACAAAAAGACCCGAACCGGCCGGATCGGCCGAAATGAGCACAAACAGTCCGAAACAAAGTGGGACAAATGGGACAAAAAGACGCGAAGGAGCCGAAAGGGGCGAGAACCAACCAGATCACGACACGTGTCACAAGGAGAAAAAGGTCAAAAAGTCAAAGGGCGAAGTCTCGTTAATCGACCGAACCAATAAAAGTGCCACGTGTCCCAAAGCCTAGGGCCCACAAGGAAATTTCAAAAGAAAGCCCACCGAGAGGTGGAGGAGAGAGAGTTTCTCAGCGAATCAGAGCCTGCCACGTGTCATCCAGGTGGCGAAGCACGGAAAATATTTCAAAATCCGTCTTGGTCTGTTCCGTGCCCTAAATCTTCAGATTGTCATATCTTTTGATCCAGAGCTCGGATTTGCACGTTCCTTATATCAACGGAAAGCTTGTGAGATTCTCTACACGATTCCAGGGTCAATCTTGCATTTTGGTTCAGTTTGGAGAGAGAAAATCAAGAAACACCTCTGGCACGAAATAACAAGCAGAAGTAATGCTTCAACAAACAACTTTAATGCAGCAGACAGTTCGCCGCTTCTGTTAGGCAGCCCGCCGTTTTGCCAGGATCCGCCGCTTCTGCCATGATGAGATGAATTGAATGCAACCTGGAGGTGGTTGGGGTAGATTTGGCTTTCCCTTCTCTCTTTCCTCTCTCATTCTTTCTATATATTGAAAAGAGGAGCTTCTTTTCAAAGGTCGAACATTTTTCTGTTTTGCCTCTCCCTTCTTCTCCTCAGGTGAATTTGTGGAGTTCGAACCTCTCATTTGAACTGTAATACTATTCTGCCTCATGGCATTCTCGTAGTGTATCAGATCAATCTTTGGAGCAAATAATGCATGTCTCGTGGATGATTCTCAGCCCTCTCTCGTGTTCTTTTTGCATCCTCCGGTCTTTCACCGCAGTTTTTCATCTCGTGCATGATCTTATATCACATTCAAATGGTCTCGTGTTTATCGGAAAATAGGTGTTCTTCATTCCTGCATCACCTCTATTAGCTTAGATTTATTTTATGCATCTTCTTACCTTGTCTCCTCGCAGATTAGATTAGGTTTTGAGAAAACCCTCTCGCATATTTCGTGTGCATCCGAACAGAGGAATAGGAACCAGCCTTTTCTCGGAGAATCCTTTCTCATTTTTTCAAGTCCCACACTTGGAGAAAGGATTCAATGTTATGCAATCACACCGGATGCCAAGTGATCAATCTAACTCAGTGATCGTGTTAAATGAATTGGTTCCCGATATCGTAATATCGTGAAGGTCTTGATCGTGGGCCAGTAATAAATTAGATACATTTATTCCACTAGCCTATCGGCGCAAGCAGAGTGAATCCTGCTCGTGAATGTATGTTTATAGGTTCTTTTCTCGAGCATTTGAAATGTTAGACCTAAACTGGATTTATTAAGGTTAGTAACCTAAAACTAAACTATGATCTATGGGTTAGATTAGTGTTAATCTAACCTAGGCCTAAGCTATAAGCTAAATGTCCTAAGTTAGTAACTTTG
Organism: Taxus wallichiana var. yunnanensis; assembly: GCA_018340775.1. Classification (NCBI taxonomy): domain Eukaryota; kingdom Viridiplantae; phylum Streptophyta; class Pinopsida; order Cupressales; family Taxaceae; genus Taxus; species Taxus wallichiana. The sequence goes on along the minus strand of CM031239.1, from coordinate 639,979,375 downwards.
TGCTATGGAGGTTAGACTAAGTTGCATCTTAAATCCTAACCTATGTTACTAACCTAACTAATGAACAAGGAAGAAAGGGGACCTATGAAAGGGTGCGAGCCATGGGTGGCAGTTTCTATGGCATTAAATAGATAGATAAGCATGAAGGACAGATGATTTGGTAGAAGTTTAAACGGCTAGCAAGAGCCGACGTGGCAGAGTCGCCAAAGTTAGATATGGTCTTTGAATTTCATTTGTCCATCGCCAACTATGGCGGTCGGTGGCAATGGAGATTGAGCGGGAAAATTGGAGTAAATGCAATTAATGAACTCGGTCTTCGAGCTCGGGTTTCACGGGAAGGCATGCAAAATGGAAAACTGGTAGTTTGTTTGGTTTTTCATGCGCTCCGGTTTTCCTCTGCCTCGACATCTTGGTTCTTCGCACTAGCCTACTTGGTGTTGCATGGAAAAAATGAGTGTAACTCACTTTTACTCTATCAAGGAAAGTTTATAAGGCATGGAAATAACAAGTTATTGTTGTTGAATCTAACGTGGAAAAAGAGGAGAAGGCACGAGCTCTTTCAGTGGTCTTCTTCGGATTTTTAAGCAAATAACCAGGCATGTTAGGCCCTAACCTTTAAAAATCTTGCTTTCTTTCAAATGATTTCATTAGAACAACTCTGTTCAGATGATTTTTGGGTTCAGTTGGTTTTTATGGTAGCTTTGTGTGATTTTGTTACTGTATCTTCTTACTGGCTCGATTTTTCAATTAAACCCTTGACGGGTGTGTATTGTGTTTCGAACTGTTGCACTATCTCGTTGTGTTTTGCATTCCGGATAAAGTTTGTGAAATGCATGCAAGAAAGTATACTTAACCTGCTCTTTGGGAGCCCATGAATTGTTTCCTTGTTGGGTTCAGGCTACAGTTGATACTTGCTGTTGATACTTGTCGAAAAGGATACTATTGGATTTTTGTTTAAATGTTCAGTATAATTCGACTTCTTTGTAAGTTCTGTCGTGGTTATTATAAGTGGTGGTTACTGAATCTTGTTGGGTTTCGCTATAATACTTAAAGTTATTTGTGAACGGATAACTTGCTGTGTTTACAGTATTTCAATGCGACCTTGTAGAAGTTTTTTTCCCCCTTGTGTTGCGATTATGGGATTCAACCCATTGATAGTTTGCAATATATTTATTTATATACAAAATGACTCTGTGGAGTCCATGGAATGGTTCGTATATTATGGACTACTGTGAAGCCATGTATGTGAATACTGGTAGTTTGATTCTGTCGGTGTCCTGGAGGGGTAACTGGTATTACGACTTCTGTTATCTTGTTATGAATACCTTCGTTTAGCAATGAATTTTTGGTACAGACTCAGTTGGTGTACTTTTTACGTTTCCTCTCTGTGTAAGCTTGAGCGAATATTGCTGTAGAGGCTCAGTTGGAATCCTTGTTACGAAATCAGTATTTTGCTTCTGTATAAGCCTGATTGTGAATATTTATCATTATTGACACGGTTGGAATCCTTAATTTATATTTATCTTGTATATCGGCTTCTGTAGAAGCTTTATCGTGAATACTGTTGTTTGGATTCAGTTGAAATCCTTGATAGGTAACCAGTGTTTCTGCTTCTATATAAGCCTGGTTATGAACACTTATTGTTTTTGGCTCTGTTGGATTCCTTTATATATATATATATATATAGATATCATGTATCTTGGCCTCTGTAGAAGTGGGTCGTGAATACCATACTTTTCAACCTCTGAATGAGTTCAGATGTGAATACGGTATGTTATTATTCTGGTTAGAATTCTTGAATTTGGTATGTGTTTTGTATCCTTCTACTTCTGTAGAAGTCTATTTGAAGAATACCACATGGGTAAGACTCCTTTTTAATCCTGGAGGCGTATGTTATGTTTTCCTTTCTGAATAATTCCAGTTAAATGAGGCTGTGCATGTTGCGTGGATTTAGTATGAATATCTCTACATAGTCATAGGGAAACATCATTTGCTTTAATGTTATTGAGTCTCTTGTTGACTGCGATAAAAGGGAAGTTCTTTTGATTTCGACCTTGGATCTAAAACCTTACAGTGTTTTAGTAGGGATTAGAATGAGCTGTATGTTGCTGAGAGGGATTGTTGTCGTGTTTGTGCATGATTACGTCCTTGTTGTTGAGGTTTTCTTGTCTTGTGCTTGACTGAGATAAAGAGTTAACAGTTGTGCCTTGACAAGCGATTGCGCTAGCTATTTTCTCGTTTCTTTTAAATAATATGGAAGGTTATGTGGAGTCTATTTTGGATAGAATACTCATCACTTGCCTGGCGCGAGAGCTACTGTACTACTAGTAAGCTACAGGATATTGTTTAATTTAAATTTTAACCAAACTGTGATGCTTTTGGTGGTCTCGTCTGATTTATTCGCAAGTGTTTAAGGTGAATGCTTTGCTCTTGGAGAGACGGTACAGTCATGAGCTTGTTCTGAGGGAAATATGAATGACTCGTTTTATTTCTCTTCTGTTGTAAAGTATATGTTGATATAATTTTATCTAACTTTTGGAATTGTTCTAACATACTGATGGAATCATGAATGGTTATGATATTCATTTATTATGTTGAATATATTAGTCCGTCTGATGTTGTTGTCCTTGGGATTCAGATGGATAGTTGTTTTAGATGCATTTGTCTTCTTGGTCACTAACGTTTTGATGAAATATTTGATAGGTATCTAGGACTATTTAGTGACTATAATGTGAGTTACGCGTGTATAGTTTGTTGTACTTCAAGAACATAGTCTGAAATATGTTTACTTGTTTGGTGAAATGATCTCATTTAAACAGGTTGTTTAATGAAAATAGTTGGTGGATTGCAATTGTTTTAAGAGTTAGTGCTTATCATGCTCAGTTCATCGAACTGACCCATGTTGACAATTTTTGCAGATGGTTGCCGTAAGTGGTAAAAGCACGCAGATCTGATAGGATGTTCAGATTGTTTAATTTGGTTTTATGATGAATTACAGCTTGATTCTCTAAATGTACTATATGAGGAAAGATGTTCTTTTTCTGTAGAAATATTGTATCAAGTATGTTGAATGCATAAAATGTATTTGATTAGCCTGAAGGGAATAGAGAGAGATATTTGTTACTTATGTGTTTGTATTCTTATCTTGATAGTTTGACCTTCTTCGGTTCAAAGATCTTGAGAGCATTGTTATTATTGTATAATTTGGAGACTTTCGTGATTATCAATGTAAGCTTGCAAGAATAAGTGACTGAATACTTATGATTGTTTAGTAGTTCTGGTATGTTCTATCTAAAGCTAAAATTGGAATTTAGATCACTGTCTTTCTTGAAGCTAGGGTTAAAATAAACCTGAGCAGGAAGTTAAACAAGATGAATAAATTATTACTTCCTAGTCTTGACCTAAGTCAAGACAACGTTTAATTGGATTCTTAATCACTATATCTCGATATTAATAAGTAAGATATAAATTCAGTTATGAGAACTAATATAAACCTAAAAAGGTTTGGTTAGCAATCTCATGTGAAGGATGAGAGTAATTGTCCAATTTCGTTGTTATAGAATTATGTATATTCTATGAACTCCTTGATGGGACCTCTAGTCTTAGTAACTTCTCTTGTGTATTGGGTTTTATTAAGAAAGGTCATTCTAAGGTGAGGAACCCAGGGATCGGGAAAGGCTAACCTTAGGGGAACGTCTTTTAGTATAATTTAAACTCAACGTGCGTAACACTTATTAGTAAGTAGATCTTTTCGAGGCGGATTTAAAGGTTGCCGGCACAAGTCAACTGTAGGGTTGTACCTTCGAGAAGATTAGGATCTTCTCGAAGATACAACAATGCAGGTGACTTATGACGACACCCTTTGCATTGATCATTAAGATTTACACCTTAATCACAAACAAGTTACTTCTGGGACCGATTAGAATGTGGTCACGTTATAAGGCTGCCTAGGAGACTGGGGTATCTTGACACACTGGTTTAACTAGGGTTGACCAAAGTATGTCGCCGTATCCCTAGTCCCGGGAGCATCCATATAACGTTGTCACCTTACTAATCCATTTCGAGTGAATAACTTGGGATAGGAGAAACTGACTGAAGTCAGTATAAGACATTCTACATAACATAGGAATGGGGTGAAGGACGTATTCCAGATTGACGAGTATGCCGTCAAGGAATACGAGACATAAGCATTATGTTTCAAATCTTTGGCCAAAGTATCGCAAGCTGCTGATTGCGTTGTCCTAAGTCACCTAGTCTAAGGGATGAGATGCCGATGAATAATGGTAACAATTATTCAGATAGGTTCCTTAGACAGAGCATTCTGAATCCCAGATTAGGGAAGAGAGCCGCAAGAGGGATGTGTTAAATAAAAATGCTAACTCTTAATACACATGAATAGATCGGTAGATTACCGAGTCATGGAATGAATAGATCGGAGGTACTCCGAGTCATTACAGCTGCATATGGTTATCTATTATAAGAATGGTTGCTTTGATTTGTGAGTTCTAAATTATGTATTTAGAACTATAAAAAAAAAAAAGCATTTATAATGTATAAAAAAAAAAAAAATTACTTGTTCTAATGTACGATCAGCAACCTCCCGAGGACACCCCCGATATGGGTGTTAATGTTAATGCTTTGGGAATGCACCCGTCCAACCAAAAACAAAAAGGCCAGGTTGGCGCTGGTTAACTCACTAATGATATAAAAGGATAAGTCCACCTAAGTATGATGGCACCACATTAGAGATGGAGCTGAGAACTGGCTCGGTGAAATGGAGAAGTACTTTGCAATAAGAAACTTCTCCGAGGAAACCAAAGCTATTTCGGGGAGCCTATCAGCCTTCCCCACGAAGTATCTTCATGGTGGGATAGCCGAGTAGCGTAGCTAAATATCGATGAGACCAACGTTACTTGGGATCAATTTAAAGGCTATTTTAGGCAACGTTGGTTGCCTACAACTTTTCTATGATCAGAAAATGACAAAATTCCGTAACTTAGCTCAAGGGAAGCTAACGAGTGGGTGAATCAACACGGGAGCGGTTTACAAAACTCCTCAAGTATGTACCGCAGATCAAACCGACGAGAAGTTCGTATCACGGAAATTCATCATGGGATTGAATCCCGTGATAGGGGAGAGGTCGATGTTCACGGTCCAACCACTATGGAAGGAGTTGTTGAAAGGCCATAAGACAAGAATAGAAATTAAAGGCTATTTCTACTCATAAAGAGGAAGTGCGTAAGAAGACCTGCAAACCCTTCTTCAACCTCTCTGCACCAAAAAGGACCATGGAAAAATTTTGAAACAAAAGCAAGTTTCAGGATATACAAAGAAGAAGCAAGAGCAAATAAGCCTGCTGAAATGTAAGGGATAATTTTGCCAAAAATTTAAACAATGGACAAGAGCCTATGGAGGACAACGTGACAATTACAAGGCCAGATGGAGGCAATTTTGAGCCTAAAAAGGACACCGTCAGAGGAGGCTCACATAATTGTGGCAAAGACCACTACTAAATCAAGTGCCCTTTCAAGAAGGATGATTGTAATCGTGCATAAGATACATGCCGCAGAAGAGGCAACAAGCAAGGTGAAAAGCAAGCGACACCTATAGAAGTTCTCGTAGAAGTTATTTCGGGCATACCTGTTCACTATTCTTTTTGATACAGAGCTCATCGAATGTTTCGCTTTCTCAGTAATAAACTTCCGCTTCTAAAACTTAAGAGAAAAG
>CM031239.1:639943699-639973548 GCA_018340775.1 Taxus wallichiana var. yunnanensis | reverse complement strand
TAGTGAAATAATTTTTCACATGAGAAATTATTGGTTTTCACCAATGGTCATGGGACTAAGCCCCTCCTTCTTGGGTATCGGAAGGCTCCTATTATTGAATATAAACTAATTAAAATTTTGGGGTGGTCATTAGGCTAAGGATCACATAGGAATAATCCACTAAACCTATGGAAAATTTCTTGTATAGTGTACAAGGAAGGAATTTGTTTAGAGAGAGGTAAAGGGGAGTAGGATAAATAAGGAGAAAGGGTTAATTTTGTGAGTACACACTAGCATATTCTCACCAACAGTAACCAAAGTAGGTCCATAATCTATATAATAAATTAATCATGTAAGAAATAATAAGACTAATAAATTAAAGACAAAAATTTATATGAATTGATAAATCGAGGACACAAAGTTCTTTCTTTGTTATACAAGATTACAATGCTTGCAAAGTTAGAAAGTAGAGAGGATGGAAGAACATAAATAAGAAGATAGAAGAATATAACTTTATTTCTTGAATTAGTAGTGAAATCCAACAACTTACAATAATGAACAATTTTCAACCATTTAGAATGGACAATCCATTCTAATTTATAGCTTACAAATGTATCTTCCTATCCCCCATGTGACTTTTCATCGACCAACACTTTTGAACTTTCAAATTCCCTAGGAGTAAAATTAAGTCCTTTCTTATTTTTGAAAATGGAATTTTACAATGTAACATTAAGTAACTTAAGTGAATAAGATGAAAGAGTGAGAAAACATTCACAATGAAGAAATAGAATATTCAAGAGAGAAGGAAGGAGATAGAGAACAAGAGTAAAGTGAAAATCTAGAGATGGGAATTTTATTATTGATGAATAATTTTCTTGTGATGAGTCTTTGAGGAAATGATTCATGAATGATATTCTTGGCCTCTGACCACCCATTGAAGTGAAGCACTATGATTGAAAATGCTTCTTCCTGCAAGATGTGAACACACTCTAAGGAATTGAATGGGTGTTCAAAAAAACTACTAAGTGAATTACACCATGTGAACTCGATATGGTTTCCCAATCATGGAAACATAATGATCCTTTTGAATACAAGCCAAAGTAAAAACATGGAGATCATCACCTTACTCCCCTTGGATTCAAATTTTACCTCTATGAAAAGATGTCTCCTTTTTCAAATGGAATCAACTTCAGGATGCTCGGACACCTTCTTGCTTCAGTTGTTGCCCATTGAAAAGGTCTTCTCCTCAAAATAGAAGGATTTATTCCTAAATGAAATTATTTTCTTCTAAACCAAAACATTGTAGTTATAATCACCTTCTTACATGAGATTCAAGAACAATCCAAAGAATTGAATAAATATTGTTGTGATACTTAAATTGAGTGGACCTTTGATGAATTTTTGATCCTGTAAACATGATGGTCATGTTCTACCTTCATAGGGATAAATCATACCATCTAGTCTCTTATAAAAGTGACCATGCCAAGTCCGAGTATCCCACTAAGAATACCTTCCATACTACAAATACTCATTATTAAATCAACATCCTTGTTTATTAAGCTTTCTATTTTCCTACTTGTTACGTCATTTTCACTCTTCATTAGGATAATAAATATTTGAAGTTTAAATTGGCTCCAAAATTGAGATTTTGAGATCCATGGTGAAGGATAGAATGATAAACTAGAGATGATTGAGTGTGTAAAGTTTGACATAAATCCAAACACCTATTATTTTTAGTACGTCAATTCTAGGATCTCTATATTTAGTACGTGTCTCAATTTATCACCTTTTCGGTGTTATTGATACGTGAGGAGAAATGACACCTCGAGAGAATGGTTTTTTATGACACTTACTATTTATAGATGATGAATCATGGTAGGAGTTACTATTTTTAAAAGTGGGTATTTTGGGTGTCAGAATGAGACGAGAGTGGTCTCAAGAGTTTCGTGATTTTCCAAGGATTATCTCCTCCAATTTTTAGATGATTCTCTCATCCGGATTAGTGAGAAAATGATAATTTCATCAAAGAGGGAAGAATACTGAGAGAAAAATCAATCCTCCATATATCCAAATATCATCCACCTCATCATGCAAGAAATTACTTGGATGAAATTTATTTTTATGAGGAACATTTGATCCGAATTTAAGGAAATTTGGCTTGTTGGATCATTGGGAAAATGTAAATTTCATTGAAGAGTGAAAAATGAAAGATCACATGAAGATCTTAACACATATAATGTTCTACTTTACTATATTCCATGTGAAATTGCTTACAAATATATAGGAAATTACTTCCCTATAATCAAGGAGGTTGTTTAAACAACTCTCCTATGTACGTGAGTTTTTTAAACAACTCTACAAACATATATATTATTGTTAAAACAACAATATATTTTTTAAATACTAAAATATCATAGTAAATGGTAAATAATTATTTACCCAATGTAAATACTAATTTCCTAACATTCCCCCTTAGTGTTTACATGGGAAGAAACACATATGAAAATATGGAAACAAAATCATATGCCTCTGCATACTTCCAAAGCATACTACTAGCTTGGGTCTTGTTGTCCGGATCTTCTTTCTAACATGAGTTATCCTCTTCACCATAGAAAATTCCTTACCGAATGATCACACTTCCACTAAAATGATCAGCTAAGAAGTTCGACGGTAAAATAATCTCGGTAGTCATAGAGGATCACTACAGTGGTTTCCCTCCTATACAATTGTTCACATATTCCAAAATGCACATCCTCCACATTTCAATAATAGAAAGGGAATGGAACCACACACCATTTAAAGAAAACAATAGAAATATAAAAAAAAATCACATCACATTCCATAAGAATTGAAATGTTCTTAATTGTAGCCACTATTGTCTATCACTTCCTCTAGATCTTGAACAACATAGAAACTGCAACTTCCACTAAAAGATGCCCTTGAATTTACCCATTTTAGGCTTAGAATGAAAATGGAAGATTATTTTCATGTTCCCCTCATAATGTGAAATTTCCATTTATTCTCACAACCAAGAACACAAAAAATTAAAATCATGCAATTCAAAAAAAAGTGAAAACTCATACCACACATATGTCACATGTAGTTAATATGTGGCCTTGTATTCATTGATCAAGAGAGGTCATTGATTGACCTCCTTCCTCCATTACCTTCATCCTCTTAAAGCTACCTCTAGATCATGTTCTTAAGATTTTCACTAGACGTTGGGTAACACTCAAAATACATTTGATCATGTTTCTAAATGATTTGACATTGACAGATGTAAAAAAGGGTAACACCAAAAATACATCCATGAGGATAAAAGAACACTTTTTGCAAAAAATGGCACTTTCGATTTGAGGCATCTTTAAAAATTTATTAAGGTTTCAATTTCCCGTAAAAAAGGCCCAATTTTAATTAAATTGTATCAACAATTAAAACAATTTCTTCAAATGGAGAGAAAATTTATCATTTGACCACTTGTTGGAACCGGGAGGAAATGAGAGATCCAAAAACATCAAAGGCCCAAAAAAATGGCAACTGGAAAATATCAATTTGGCCAAAAATGTAATAATTTCCCTTAAAATGAAATTATTAAACAAAAACTATAGAAAAATTAAAAATTTTAAACTATAGTCTTTGCTAAATATTAAAAATATTAGCCAATAAAAAATGGCTGTGCAAAGAAACTCACGGCTCATTGAAGTGACTAGGAATGATTTGAGAACCATAGCTCCATTTTATAAACCAAAAAATGTGTTAGAAAGGTGGTTTCAAGATCTTTGCAATGGTACCAAAAAATTGATTTCATCACTTGACCTAAAATTTGTTCACATGATTGAGTTGGAATTTAATTTTGAGTTTTGGTTCATGATTAAAATTCTTGAATGCTTCAATATTGATGAAAATATTTGCACACAAATTTACAAAGTGTATTCCACAAGGCCACAATATGCAAAACTCTTCCGAGGAAAAAATAGAGGCTCTAGATCACACTATACTAATACTACAATTGATTTACAAATTTCATTCAATGAGGAAATAACACAACACCACTTCCCTTGAACAACATTAGAATTCCATAATATGTACATGAGAAACCTACTCTAATACCGGATGAAAGATCAAGTGTAGATCTTAACATGAGTAATGATATTCTCGCTACATTATCTTTCATTTGAAATAACTTACAAATAAATAGGAATGTACTTCCCTATAATCAAGGAGGTTGTTTAAACAACTCTCCTATGTACATGACTTATTTAAAGAACTCTAAAAACATATATATATTATTATTATTTAAATAATATATCATGGTTTTGGATCAGTTTGACACACTGAATAATTAGTAAAACTCTTTTATATTTCATACATTACATAGGGCTATTAAATAGCCAAGAAGGTAGGTAACAAAACATCCTATAAAATAGGATGTATTACAAACAATAAACCCATTAATAGTGATATGGGTATAACCACATAATATATTGTTATTATAACAATATATTCTACTAACAAATATCTTACTAACAAACTAGTAAGTACTAATTTACCAAACGGTAAATCACCCACAATATTCATGTGAACATTAATATTCCTAACATTCCCCCCCTTAATGTTTACATGATACTAAAAGAACTCTTACACTTCCTCTCCGTTTCATCGCCCATGCTTGCTCATGATATTGGTACAACACTCAAACTGAAGGTAGAAGAAGGAACACATCAACTTCTTATTGACCATGCACTATCAGGAACACATCTAATCGACAAGGATGGGAACACACTCATGAATCATCTTCTTATCAACTAGTCACTCTAGGGAACACATATGACCTAGCAATGTGGGAACTCAAGTAGGAACACATCTGAGTAGCCTTTAATGGTTTTCAGGAGGCTAACCACAAACCTAGGTATGAACAGAACACATCTGACTATTCTACCTCATCAAGACTCATGATGTTGACTTTTCACTATGCTATCTATTCTTCACTATGTTCTAGCATTGGGGAATTATGTAGGAATAGCCACATACCAGTGAACAAGAACATACCACATTATGTCGAATAGCCACATACCAGTGAACAGGAACATACCACATTTGTTCTTATTTTTCACACCATGCTGAAATGTTGAAATCCACACTATATTACAAAACAAGTACTATGAAACTGAAGCACACAACTGAAAGCAAATTCACACCACAAAATTCCACCACAACTTCGTGCGGCCCCATCATTGGTGACTAACGAGAGGTCACTATCTGACCTCCAACCTCCGATGCCTCCATCCTCCAATAACATGTTGCTAACTCAACCTGATTTGGATATGAAGCTCAACTGTTTCCACATTGTTTATTATATCTTCCCTCCCGTAATGTGAAACACTTTATTTTTTTGGATGTCGGGTAACACCGAAAATGCGTCCGTAAGGTATTTTTTCAAACATCATATTTTTCAACGAAATTTAAATCAATGCAAAGAGGATAAATTTTTTATACAAAAAATGGAACTCGATTTCGAGGTACCAAGAAAAAGTTATTAAGGTTTTAATTTCCCGTAAAAAAAGCCCAATTTGAATTAAAATTGGATCAACGATTAAAAAATTGCTTGAGATGTTAGCTTAATTATTATTTACCTAATATATTAATTATGCATCATATAATTAATTATTTAATTAATGTTATTAATTAAATAATGTTGTTATATGGTTTTTAAACCATATTTGTCTTTTATTTCCATAGGCATAATTGTTATAATTGTTATAACAATTTATGTGCTTCCGGATGTATTTTGGAAGTTGTTGTGAGTTTAGTTTTACATGTACAACCTATTTCTTTGTCTACACATGGTTGTTCAATTCCTATAAGAATTGCAACACTCCATTGTATTCTTGGTTGATTGAGTTTAATAAAGATAATCAGGCTTCTACCCATGTTGCTCAATTTACATTTGGTACTAGAGTGAGAATCTGGACCTGTGAAGCAGAGAAGGTTGGAGAGAGGAAGCATACAGTTTTGGAGGAGATTCTACACTCTAGGAGAGCATGTGTTGCCTCCAGTAACTTCCCAAAATGTTTTGCATCTCCACAACCTCCTGCCATTCTCGTAATGAAATTACTTGTATAATTTAGATCATGAGCAGAAATTTAACACCAAATAACATAATATTCTAGAATAATGATCTCAATATGTAATTATAATAGCTTCACCACTTCGAGGGGACAACCTCCAAACCATACAATAAGACTTAAATGCTCAAAAAAATGATGAACTAATACCTACAATCCCCTATATATACTATTCATATGTTATGGCCATCACCAAGGCTAACTTACTAAGCATGAGAAATGATATAATAAAATGATATGGTAATCCACAAGTTGGCTACTCATATCCTAATACAAGAAATAGGTTAAGGGCATAACATGCCCTTCCCCTTCAAACCAACATTTTCCCCAATGTTGAGAAGCTCTAGAAGTGCTTTGCAAGAATGTCATATCTTCCCATGTTGCATTTTCATCCATATTCTTCCACTTGATCATGTACTCAGTAATAACCCGTGTCCTCAATCTTTTAGTGTGTGTTTGAAGGATGCATTAAGGTTTCAAGATGAATCTCCCCTCCTCATCGAGCTTAGGTTACACTGTTTGGGCTGATACTCTTTGTCTAATTACTTTCTTCAGGAAAGAAACATAAAAAAAGCTGGATGTATTCTAGTTGATTGTGAAAGTTCTAATTTGTATGCTACAATACCAATCTTTACAATACTTGATTAGAGCCATAATACTTGGTGAAATTTTTTATCCTTTTGTTGTTGTTTCAAATACATTTCTTATATAGTTGTAACCACACACAAAACCCAATCGCCGAATTCAAAATGCCTTTCTGTGCGATGTTGATCACTGTTGTTTCATGTGGTTTTGTGTCATGACCAAGTTATCTTTGAGACAAGAGTGGACCTCTTGTTGATAATGAATGTGTTCTTCTCTTGCTCTAACCCATGGTTGTCCTCTCAATGATGATGTGATGGATAGTGGATGGTACCACATAGAGTGCCGAAAAAGAGACATTTTAGATGAAGTATGGAAGGAAGTGTTATACCACCATTCTATAAGTGGTAACCATTGGACCCATCTTGCTTGTTTATCTGATGTAAAGCAATGATATTATCCCTCCAAACTCTTATTTACAACTTCTGTTTGCCCATCAGACTGGGGATGATAAGAAGAGCTACGAGCTAACTGAGTACCCAAACATGAGAATAAATCAGTCCAAAAATTACTAGTAAATATAGGGTCTCGATCACTTACTATAATCTTTGGTGTCCCATGAAGCTTCTGAACTGTGTCCATGAAGGTTATTGCTACCGTGCTTGTAGAAATGGGTGTTCTAAGGCAAAAAATAAACATATTTGGTGAGTCTATCCACCACAACCATGATGACATTTTTCCTTTAGATTTAGGCAATCCTGTGATAAAGTCCATGGAAACCTCTTCCCACTGCTGACTAGGAATAGATAGAGGTTGTAGAAGACACCTGGGGATTGAACTGTTTCACCCTTATTTTTCCAACAAACCATGCATTCTACCACAAAATTTTGGACATCCCCTTTGAGCCCTTCCCAGAAGAAATCTTGTTTGAATCAATGATAATTCTTCAAGAATCTAGAGTGCCCCCTCTTTGGAGAAGTGAGCTCATATAGAATCCTATTTTTAAGAGTGGAGTTCTTACATAGGTATAATCTATCTTTATATGATAAAGCATCCCCTTTTAATACAAATTTTTCATACATGCTTGGATCATTCTAGAGATGATGAATGAGGTTTTGTGTGGTTGGGTCATTTATCCATTCTAATACCTTGCCTCATCTATCTAATCTTCCCTGTAATATGGATATGGCACATAACAAGGCTGCAGTTGATTCATCTTTACTGCGCTGACAGAGCATCCGCAACTACATTCTCCTTCCCTTTCTTATAGATAATCTCGAAATCATATCCCAACATACTTGGAGACCCATTTTTGTTGTTTTTGGATGATAAATGTTTCTCCAAGAAGTATTTCAAACTATCATGATTTGTCTTCACTTTAAAGTGTCTTCGTATGAGATATGATCTCCATTGCTTTCCGCATGAAGTATGGCTAACATTTCCTTCTCATAAGTCAGCTTGGAAAGATTCTTACCTTTGAATTGATGGTTCAAAAAGGAAATAGGATGACCTTCTTGCATGAGAACTACCCTCATACTCACCCCCGATGCATGACATTTAATAATGAATGTTTTGGAAAATTTGGAGTAGCCAAGACCGGAGTGGTGCACATGGCCTCCTTTAGTTGCTAAAATTCTTTAGTTTCATCCTCACTCGAATGGAAGGAATCCTTATTTAATAAAGTTGTGAGAGGTGTAGCTATGCTTCCATAATGCCTTACGAATCTTCGGTAATAACTTGTAAGCCCCAAAAATCCTCGTAGATTCTTTAGGGTTTTTGGAACCTTCCACTCCATCATGGCTTTGATCTTATTAGGATCCACTTTAACCCCTTCATGAGAGAAAATATGACCCAAATATTCAACCTCCTTGAGTCCAAAAGAACACTTAGAGGGATTTGCATAAAGTTGATGTTGCTCAATGGTTTCCAAAACCTTATTTACATGATGCAAATGTTCCTCCCATGTTTTGCTATAAATTAATATATCATCAAAAACACTAAGACAAACTTCTACAAGAATGACTTAAAAATAGAATTCATCAAACTTTGAAATGTAGAAGGTGCATTTGTGAGTCCAAAAGGCATTACTAGGAATTCATAATGGCCTTCATGTGTCTGAAAGGTAGTTTTATGAACATCCTCATCCTTGATTCTAATTTAGTGGTATCCGAATGAAGATCAAGCTTTGTAAATAAACAACACCGTGCAACTCATCAAGAAAATCATCAATTATATGAATATGAAACTTATCTTTGATTATGTACTTATTAAGTTCCCTATAATCGGGACACATGTGCCACATGTCATCTTTCTTCCGTACCATCACTATTGGAGAAGAATAAGCACTCTAACTATGACGGATGATTCTTGCTTCCAACATCTCTTGTATAATATTCTCGATTTCACTCTTTTACACATATGGGTACCTATAAGGTCTGATGTTAGGTGGTTGACTTCTTGGTAATAACTAAATAACATGATCATGATCTCTCTTTGGAGGTAAGCCTTTGGTATATTTTTAAATACAACAGAGTGTGCATCCAACACTACTTGCATATCTGATGGTATAATGTCCTTAGAATGATGAGCCTCCAATGAAAAGAGTTGTGCCACAAATCCTCTACACCCTTTTTTAGCATTTTGTGCATCTAATGAGAACTTACTATTTGTGGAGACTTTGCTCTTAAGCCTCTTAGCTCAAAATTCCTTCCTTCAGAGTGAAATCACATGAACAAGTCTTGGAAGTTCATCTCAATGGTTCCTAAAGTGGTAAGCCATTGAACCCCTAACACAATGTCTGCTCCTCCCATAGAAATGGCATACATGGGACTATTTAGTATGTAATCTCCCATGGAAAGCTTAATGCTATGGAATTTTCTAGAACAAGTAACAGTACCTCCATTAACAATCATTACTTGAAATTTAGGAGCTAGATAAATGAAACAATTTAGGCACACTGCTAACTTATGATTGATAAAGTTGTGAGTACTTCCTGAATCAATCAACACTGTGACCCTCTATTTTTTAGGAATCCAACCACCTTTTAGGGTTTGGGGATGTTAATACCTAAAATTGCATGGATGGAGATCGTTGGTGAGGATATCTTGACTCCTCCTCCGGCTCAACCAAGACCTCGACTTTGAATCTTCATCCTTCTCTTCATCTTCACTAGGCCCATCAATGTAAAACAACTTCATTCCAGTACATTTTTATGCGGGTCCAAATTCTATGTCACAGTTAAAACATAACCCTTTTTCTCTTTTTTTCTTCAATTTTTTGAGGTGTCAATCTAACTGGTCGAGGGAGTGTTGGGGCCAAGGTGTTGCGATATCGGTAGGAGTGATGTTATCTCCTACTTGAAAAAATTCTCCTCTTCCCTTCTTGCCATAATCATCGAATCAGAAACCTTACGAGGATTAAACATATGCACCTCATGCTCAATGTGATCCTTAATGCCCCCAAGAAATAGGTCATTTAGATTCTCTTAAGTAATATTTTCCACCCGCAGAGAAAGGTTTTGGAAGTGATGAATGTAATCCTTAATAGATCCTATCTGTCTCAACTTTGCTAATTAGATGAAGTAATTATCTGACACACTAGAACTGTAGTGTAATTGCAACTCTTTAGTGAATATTGTCCATGTAAAATTGAGACCACTCTTCTGCCTTTAAGCACATAACCATCGATACCAGATGAATGGGTCAAGTTTGAGATACAAATTTGTCATGGTCAACTTTTTTCCTGATGGAATCTGATGTAGTTCAAAGAAATTCTCCATTTGGTTGATCCAATTGAGTGGATCCTTTCCATAAAACTTGTGCATATCCACCTTTTGGAAATATGAAAGTACGGCCACGAAAAGTGCTCATATTTGGATTGTGCACACTCAAAGATCCACTATGGCTCATGCGTCTATTATGTTGACTTGAGGATCCACCTTGATTGACATAAGTATGATTACCCATCATATGCTTACCAAATTTTTGCATGAACTCCTCCAATATTTGTCCAATCCTATCCACATATTCTTTTCTAGCCACCCAAGATTCAAGGTCTCTCAGGTTAAACTCAAGTTGGCTTACTTTATGGTCTATCGAAGTAAACCCTAACCTTGAGGAATCTATAGTTATATCTTTTTCTCCAACTCCTCAACTACTATCTCATCCTTTTTTGGTGTTTTACTTGGAGTGATGGGATTCTTTTTTCCTCTTGTGGAAGGCCCCACCATGATGCCCCAAAATAGTAGGATGTAGGGATCACGATCAAATTTTAGGGTTTTAGATTTTGATATGAATTTGGAAAAATATTTAAAAACTTAAAAAAAAACCTCAAATATATTTTTTTCTTTCCGAAAATGTAATGAATTTGAAAACATTCCACAATTTTCACCCTAGGGAGTGATTTTATTGAAAAACCTAAATTTGTAATAACTTTTGCAAAATAAATCAAAAAAGTCTGAAATTTTCAGGGAACCTTACTTGAAATGTTTCACAACTCTAGTAAAAATATCTCCCACCAATTCGCTTTGGTTCACAATATATGGCGGAAACAAAAAAAAGGATTTTACCTTAATTTTGGCCTAGATCGCACCTCGATACCATTTGAATGAAATTACTTGTATAATTTAGATCATGAGTAGAAATATAACACCAAAGAACACAATATTCCGAATAATGATCTCAATATGCAATTAGAATAACTTTTCCACTTCGAGGGGCAACCTCCAAACCATACAATAAGACTCAAATGCTCGAAAAAAATGATGAACTACTACCTATAATACCCTATATATAATATTCATATGTTATGGCCATCACCAAGGACGACTTAATAAGTATGATAAAGTATAAATGATATAATAAAATGATGTGGTAAGCCACAAGTCAGCTACTCATATCCTAATACAAGCAATAGGTTAAGGGTGTAGCATTCTCCAAGTGTTTGTAAGGAAATTGTTTTTGCCTTAGTGCCTCCTGCACTAGGCAAAATTTTCTCCCTGGATGCAATTTTAATAAATAAAAAGAAAATTATTTTTCTCCACCAGGGTTTTACTTCTAATATTATAGGATTTTTTTTTGTTATTGTTACATTCAATAATTTGCTAAATTTGGAGACACCAAGTTATATTGGTTTGTGCATCTAGCTCCCTATTTGTGCACCTATCAAGATGAGAGCCCCCATCGACTTCCATTGAGTTTTTTTTGTACCAAGCATGAGCCCTACTTTACGAGGCCGAGTTATGGTTCCTTTTTCATCTTGCAAGCATAGAGCAAGGAACTCAACGAACCGAGAAATCAACATAGAAGTGTAGTTTGGTGAGTTCTAAAATAGATCTGAGCTCATATTTGTGTGATGATCTACCTTCATTCTACACGTCCAAGCCGCCCCTAACAATGAACCTGTAGCAAGGAAAATGATGACCTACAACAAACAAAACACACAAAGATAGCAACATACAAACCCAATGCAATGGGATCCTCCTCCACACGACCTATGTCCATTCAATTCCTACACAAGGAAAAGAAAGGGGAAGTGCCTTAAGAAAAACAAAATAGCGGTCAAAGTAATAGAAAATTGAAATCAAATTAAATCCGTCAATGTAAATACAAAATACGGTGGATAAACAAATAACAAGAAGGAAAGAAGATAAAGAAAGTTTTAGATTCATTTTTTCATGCAAGAGAAACCCTAAATCAACTTCCTCTCTTTCACATACATGTGGAACCTATGCCAAGTCACATGTTGCAAAAGGTTAGTCTTTATTGAAGTTATATAAATTTCAGTTGCTTCAATTTATATGCATAGCGCATTGAGCGCCTTCGTGGATAGACCAAGAGCTTTGGGTGTATGAGGTGTGGCATTCAACTCCCACCCCAACACTTTTATTTCAACAATTTTGAAATTTAGCGGAAAACTTAGTGGAACCACTAACTTTAGCGAAAAATCAAATTTAGTTATAACTAACTAAATTTAGTGGGGAAATCCCTAATTTAGGGTAAATTTTTTTATCCCATTCAAATGCATGTTTTTATCCTTGACATTTTTTTTTTTGCTAAAGGAGGCCTATCTAAAATTGCATTTTCAGCTATATTTTTGCAATTTTTTGGCATAGTGGGTCATTTTGGGCTCCAAAGGCCACCATGGCCTATAAAACAAATTTTTTTCCTGCTATTCAATTTTTCTAGATTTTTGAATGTAATTTATATACTTCAATATATTGTACTAATTTGCAAGTTACCATAGTCAACTACAAACTTTGTAACTTCTCAGAAACTGGTAAAATTGTAATAAAAATAGTTAAAAATTGGTTCTAAAACACTCACGAGATCCTAGATCTCATTCGCAATGTTCGGTATATACGGTTCCTCTCGAAAATGCTTATAGGTAAATCCATCATGACTACTAATGAACTTAACACCTAATATAGCTGCAACAACATCGTCTGGGCATCGACCCTTTAAATCGACGAGGGAGTAATAAGGTCACAATGTACACACTATGATCCATCCCATCTGTTTGTGAATGATTACATGACATAAATCCAGACTGATAAATTATCCTAGTATATAGTGAAGTTACACATGCATATGAGGATATTTCTTTGAGTCGGTGTCAATAATCACACAGACCCCTTTTAGTATTGTCTTGGTACCACATATTGAATTCTTTCATGTACGTTAATGTCTCTTTCACGTACTCACGTGAGTATATTGAAAAGGTAAGATTCTTCCACATACCAACATGGGTATATCAAAAGGGCACGTATATAAAAAGGTTTGGTATATCAAACTAACGGTATATATATTAGGAGACCTTATACCTAGAGTGATAAGAGCCAAACCCTGTCAGTGATCTCTATAAAATGGGCACCAATGCCCCTAAAGTTTTTCTTCCGGATTCACAACTACTCAAAGGAAACAACTATGCTACATGGAAGACAAAAATCAAGACACAACTTGAGTTTGAAGAGATCTAGCTTGTTGTGAATGGTACTCTGACTAGATCAACTACTAATACAACACAACAATGATAATTTGATAAAGTAGATCAGAAGGCCAAACTCATCATCTTGTTTGGAGTGTCCGATGATGTGTAACCCCACATTCGAGATGCCAAAACAGCCAAAGAAAGCATGGGATAAGTTGAGCACGAGTATACGAGGCCAAAAACAAGAATGTTATACTAAATTTGTAGAGTCGAAACACACATTGAAGTTCATGAAATAATGAAAAAATAGAAGCTTTCTTAAGAAGAGTTGTAGAATTGAGGGCTTCACTTCTAGCCCTAGGAGAAGTAGTCAAAGATGATGATCTCATTCCCATTGTTTTGAGAGCACTCCCTTCTTCTTACCATATTTTTCTAACAACACTAAACTTTCGGATACAATAGTTATTTTTGACAAATTGGTAAACCTACTGACTGCAACAAGAGTAAGCAATGCACAATAAGGATGATGAAGAAGAGCAGGCACTTTCTTCACATCAAAAATGGAAAGGAAAGGTAAAGGAAAACCTAATTCCTATCAAAAGTCCCAAAATAGTATCAACAACAAGGGGACAAACAACGAGAAGAAGCAATGTTCAATCAGTAAAAAGAGGACATGACCTAAAAGATTGTTGGTATTATACTTATAAGAAATGTTCATCAAGAAACTTTGGACATCCACAACAACAATCTTTGCAGAAAATTTATCGTGTGACCACTCTTTATGAACTCGGGAGGAAATGAGGATTCCAAAAATGTCAAAGGCCCAAAAAATGGTGTCGGAAAAATATTAATTTGGCTAAAAAACGCAATAATTTCCCTTTAAAGGCAATTATTAAACAAAAAATATAGTAAAATTAATTTTTTCGAACTATAGTCTTTGCTAAAAATTAAAAAAATCCAATCACAAATGACCTCAAAACTCACGGCTTCATTGAAGTGAAAAAATGATTTGTTGATAATTGATGAACTAGAGCTTTGTTTTATAAACCAAAAATGTGTGGTAAAGATACTTTCAATATCTCTGCAATGGTACCAACAAAATTTGATTTCATCACCTAACCTAAAAGTTGTTCATGACTAAGTTTTACTTGAATTTGGAGTTGTTCTTCATGCCTAAACTGCAAAAGGTCACAATATGCATATCTATGAACTGGGAGAGTATATTCTCCTTGAATTCTACACCATGCACTTGTTTTAACCCTTTCTTGGTCTATGAGTAATCAAAATTGATGTCTGCAAGCTCTGTGATCCCAATGTAAATTCTCACATGTGAACTATCTGTATACTTTGAGAAAATGTATTGAATATTTTCAATCCACATGAGGACGAAACAACAAGCATGCGCTCATTTTGAAACTAGCAGATTCAAGGCATCGAAAAACTCATCAATAATAGAACTTAAAACCCCACAAGTCTAATTTATTGAATATTTGAATGAAATTCATCACAAACATCCACTTTGTATATGTTTCATGCCACGTGTGATATTTTGAATGACCCAAACTTCTATATTTTTAATAGCTTTCACAGTGACGTGACTGAAGAAATGTTGTAGTTATTTCTTTCTTCTGATCTCAATAGCCACACACTCATACGCAGAATTAAACTCACACCGGAAAGACCATATTTGTAGAATAACAATCCACAAATATTTTCCACATGACTATCAAATAGACCTAAGCTAAAGCTATTTAATTTTACACTAAATTTTTGCACAAATCTAGTTTCTCTCATTACCAAGGGCAACAAAAATTTGGAGAAGCCCCTTAATAAATATTCACATGCCCATACTCGCTCTAATACCAAATCATGGTTTTGGATCAGTTTGACACAACTAAATAATTAATAAAAATCTTTGTATATTTCATACATTACATAGGGTAACAAAACATCCTATAAAATAAGATGTATTACAAACAATAAACCCGTTAATAGTGATACAGGTATAACAATGAATATATTGTTATTATAACAATATATTCTACTAAAAAATATCTTACTAACAAACTAGTAAGTACTAATTTACCAAATGGTAAATCACCCACAATATTCATGTGAACATTAATATTCCT
Organism: Taxus wallichiana var. yunnanensis; assembly: GCA_018340775.1. Taxonomy (NCBI): domain Eukaryota; kingdom Viridiplantae; phylum Streptophyta; class Pinopsida; order Cupressales; family Taxaceae; genus Taxus; species Taxus wallichiana. Next base: position 639,957,803 of record CM031239.1, on the reverse strand, counting down.
AACAATATATTTGTTAACTACTAACATATCATAGTAAATGGTAAATAATTATTTACCCATTGTAAATACTAATTTCCTAACAAAGTATACTGAGAAAAAATTCAGTCCTCCATATCCCAAAAAATTCTCTTCATCATGAGAGAAATTTCTCAATTGAAAGCTAATTTTAGAAGGACCATTTTCTCTAAAATTTAGGCAATTTAGCTCATCGCATTCTTGGGAAATTGCAAGTTCATTTTCAATTGTTACGTACAAATGTGGATTTCATGGCTGGAAAAATCAATCATCAATAACATTTGAATGGTATAATCACATGTCATGAATCAAATTTCATCATGAATGTGTTTTAAAATGGAGTTCTAATGGATATTTGGGTGGAAAAAAATCTATTTGCAATTCAAAAATGTTTAAGTGTTTATCGGTTGGGAGTTAGTCACATTTTCTTTGCAACTTTGAACTCATCTTTAACCATGGAATTAATACATAGTTGAGAGATGGGCTTGAGTGTGATTTCACCCTAAAAAATAGGGTGAATAGGTGCAAGGGGGAAATGGGGGTACAAAATTTTGTTTTCATGAGTTTGTGACAAGTGGCAGTTGTTTATTTAGTGTGGATGAGATGTAGGGATCTAAAAATGGATTTTATGGTCTAAAAATTGGTTTTTCATATGACCAAGGGCTAAGTGGAATAATGGGGAGTGCACTTTCATGTCCCCCATGTCCCTTTTTCTGGTGGTGTAATCTAAGGGGACACAAAAAAACTCAAAAAAATCACTAGGGGTTTTATCATGAGATGGGACATAGAGAACTTAAGTGATTTGCAAATTTGGAGCTCCCTAGGTGAAAAGAGGTCTTTGGGAAAGTTAAGAGAAGAAGTAATTCATGGGGAATGAAATTTATTTCCCTTGTCTCCTTCCACCTTGGAGACAAACCAAGGGGACAACATGTTCTAGGAAATGCACCAAGGGGTCTGCTTATCATAGAAAGGGGACTAGGCAACTTAACTCTTCACATGCTCGCCTAACACACTAAGTTCTGTTTTAAGTGAAGAAGCCTAATAAAATGATGGGGAGCACAATTTTGTGTTCCCCTTGACCCATCTTCTCCCAGGGGACACCAATGGTGAAAATGTGCACTAAATGTATTTTAAATGTTGATGTCTCCCGATAAGTGTATTTTAGGACAACAAGAGTGTTTTTTCTACCTTGGGAGCATGGAATGGTGTTTTGGGGTCAAACCTAATATGATTTAGACTCTAAATATTTTTTTGATCATCCCAACACTATTAGGATCCAATTATTCTTGCATTATTTATTTTGGCACCATTCACTCTTTCATCATGAAGGAGTGGCAACATTAACTTAAGCTATCACAAATAAATATTGAATACTTAGGAAAAACATTACATTTCCATCATGTAAAGGGTTCAAAAAATTTCATTTAGTATTTTATGAGCTTAAAAACCTTTCAAAACTCCCAAAATCATCCCAACAAGTCAACTTTCACCTTTTTAGTATAGCATTCCCCGCACCCAAAATGACCTGTCTTACTCAAGTTGTTTCGACATCAATTTATTCCATAAATTTTCCCTAAACTTCCTTGGATAAATTCATTGATTCATATACAACTCCCATATTTCTTTAATATTCTCTCGCCATCTTTCGAAGGTACTCACCGATTGCAAAGTCGCCAAAAATGGCCCTTTATAGGTCTTTGAGGATAGTTGTTCTTCCTCGAATCTCAGTGAATTTCTTAATCATCTCAAGAATACATCCCGCACATGAAACAAACTTGTAAATATTGTTATAACTTTCCTTTGAGATAGAAGAGGATGAAAATTTAGAAAATTTAGCTAGAGAAAGGGTTTACAGAGGATGGGAGAGTAAAATTTCAAGTGGGGACTTAGTTTTCATGGCTAAAATTTCCAATTTTACATGATATAAATGTAGCATGAAAAGTCTCCATTTTCTTATATACATTATCTAAGTGCGAATCATACTTTGGAACTTAGAAATGCACTTTGCAATCGTAAAAATTACAAAAGTGCACATGGTTCCCAATTTTTAAAAATAAACTATATAAATGCAAATTGGACTTTTGAGCTCCAATTACACTTTGCACAAAAATTACAACATTCAAAACATGAAAGTACAAAATGAAAACATTTTTATTATAATCTTTTATCTACTTTGATATGCAAAAATGCATTCAAAATATGAAAATAAAAAATGAAGCCATTTGTATTATAGCCTTATTATCTACTTTGACATGTTTAACAATATCATAACCTTGTTATTTACATTTGTATTCTTTGATATATCTTCCAATACAAGTTAATTTATGTCAATATATACACCCATGAGGTTCAATTTTTTTATAACTACTAAGGGAGAGGATTCATTCGTCATGCAACCAAATTTACCGAGGTCTAATAATGGTCATTATAACACGTGCTAATACAAGAATAGTATCAAAAGATTCATCTCCCTCTTATCTACTTCAAAACATTCAATCTAAATTTAAAACACATACTCGTGGATCATATAAATCCATTAGATCAAAAGTGTTTACTTAAGTGCATTTTTTATAGGTGGATTAATATTAACATGCAATCACCCCACCCATTGAATATTTATATGCTTGTCATTGATATGGAAGAATGTATTTAATATCCACTTGCACATAAGTTTGCAAAGATGACAGGTGTAATGTGCTCGTGAGTACACTATTGTGGGTTGCATTGAATCCATTACATGTAAAGTTAATATGTATTAACTTCCATCCCACACACACATTAAAATGAATTACTTTGTCGGTTATTATGCACCCACCTACGTTATATTGTTCACTTCCTTTGTGGAAATGACCTCAAATTATTTGTTCATCTGTTGGAAGTGTCTATTTTCCTCTCTAGTTCTTTACCTAAATGTCTCAACAAGCTCTCCATGATTCCTACAATGGTGGTTCCAGGAAGAGGGGGACTTTTTCAAGAAGAAAAATGATTTGTTTCAAGTTGTAAATGCCTTTCTTGATCGACTATAGGAAGTTTCATATTTATCACAACTCCATAGAACATGTTTTATCGTAGATCCATTTTTTCCTATCAAAATTTTGGTGAGGTTTCCAATCTCACTGGGAAATGATAGAGATTCATCATAAAAAAATTTATTTACTTCCAATACATTATTTTTATGATATTTGGATAGTTTAATGGGTCTAGTTTTTATTTGTATTGAAATGAATGGGAAATGAGATATTTGGAATGACATGGATTATATGGAATAACATTGACATTTGAAATCCTCTCTTTTGTGGATTTAATCTCATTATTTCAAATACATATTTTTCATTATATATGTGAATCATTCATCCATTACAAAAAAATAGAGAGTTGATACATTCTTGGATATGTCATATTCATAGCATGCTTTGGGCATATAAATCTATCAGGCCCATTTTTCAATTTTTCTTGAATCAAAATTCATATTACAATATATATATTTAAATATATCTACACATACTGAGACTTCCTAAAAGACCTGAAAAACATAATATTAAATCATTTCCAAAAACCAGGGAATGGAGTGGTGAATCACAGACATGTTTGAAGCGAATGTCTTAGAATTTTCTAGTTGTCTTCCCATGTTGATGTCCCTCTTAGGTGTAGTTGGGAATGTAATGGAATTTTCTGAAGCATTTACTCCAAGTGAAACTTTATGTGTAGACACCAACTAGGGGAAATAGATGGCCATCAGCTCCCATAACAATGGGTGTTGTGCAGGTAATGGATTAGTTATACTACCGAGTATCCTTTTCCTTTCTAACTCTCTTATTGACTTCTCAAACTCCTTTTTTGCCTTGATCCTTTGAATCCTTTCTTGTTATTTCTTCTGCTCTCTTTCCTTCCTCTATATCATTTTTTTATGCTCCTTTGTTTTCCTTGTATATTCTTTTTCAATATTTTTCTACTCCTTTATTTCTCTTTCAGCAATTTGTTCTGCCTTTTTAACTTGAATTTGTTCCCTCTTTCTTTTATTTAATTCATTAATTTCCTTCATCTTTTTATTTTTATCCATGATAAGTTCCATGTAATTATTAGCACCGATAAGTTGAGATTCCCTTCTCAACCTTATTTCAACATCATAATTTGACCCTTTCGAGCCTTTGACTATTTAATTGGGAGTTTTAAGAATTTACTAATATTTTTTGTCCTTGATTTTGGTTTGAATTTTCCCCTTAAACATATGTTTCCTCCAAATGTATTGTTCCATCATTTTCTTTACCTTGATTATCAACATAATAGTGCACCAAATCTGACTCACTAAGCAATGGTGGTTGGGATAGTAGAGAAAGGCCAACTTCTTCATTGTTGAAATTCAAGTGTACACTAAGATTGAAAGCAAATTCTTTCATCCACTCAAGAGGGATATCTTGTGTGGGCATAGATAGTTGCTCATCTAATTTATTTCTCACAGTCAAAGGTGTTTATTATTGATCAACACATTCAATTTTACTTATCTCGTTTGGTTGATCTTATAACCCTTGGGATACTTGTGTGTTAAGAATTGTCTCAACATCTTCTCTAACCTACAAATCAACTCCAAATAACAATAGTATGTTTTTATTTGCACCCGCCTCATCTTGAAAAGATGTATCAATTTTTTTACTTAGTCCCATGTATTCATCTAAATCATTTGGATTAAAATGTCATATGGTTGTCCTTTTGAAACATGATTTAATGTTTTCAGGAGTAAGAGTCTTTTCGCATTCTTTACTTCCTAACTCGTTAATTATGCCCTTTTTATATCTATCCCATGCTTCTAAGGTATCGATTTGCAAATATTCTCCTTGAAGTAAGATTTGAATAGAGAAAATACACAAACATATAATGGATGAAATATTTGAGAGGTTTGTTTAGGAAATGTTAACAAATCTATTCCCAAGCTCCTTGCCTCTTGAATTGTTCCTAAAGCAACATGTGAACCATGTCCATCAAATATCAACAAATACCTATTTGTTAGAGACATGCTACAAGGTCTAGATGTTATGCAAAGTAATGTATCCATTTCATGAATAAATATTTATTCATCCATGCATTAGCTTGAGCTTCCATGCAAGCAACGAGCTCATATCTTACTTCTATAATGACCTCTTCCCCTTAACAAATACAATCCTAGAACTCTTTTTCTTGCAACATTTACACAACACAATATGGTAATTCATTCCCTAGTTTTTGGAATTATGCATGGACACTTTTGCTACCCCTTTTAGAAAGCACTCTCATACCACAATTCCTTCCATCCTATAACACTTTCATCACAATTCCATATTTTGTTTGGCTCGTATGGGTTGGCCTCATAGGCATTGGATAAAGTGATGTAGAAATAATTAACAATTGATGGCCTAAGACACACTTCTTAATCTTTATCAAGGCCTTCAATTGTCCTCAATGATAATTCTGGGTTTCTTTTCTTAAAACTAGCCCACCATGACTTACTAAGAATACCATATGTAAAAGGGTTGACTGGTTTCACATATTTGTGCCACATACTCCTTAGGTTGTATAATTTCTATTCCATGACCCATGTCTGTCATTTCATGACACCAACTCACTATCTCAAGCTCTTCTTCATTAGTAAGAATTGTTGGTGGACCCTTCCTTTTGGTGGTGGTGAGACCCATCAACCAAGAAGTAAGAGTGCTTATTAGTAAACCCTATTTTTACAGTAGAACATGTAGAAAATCCATTTTCTTCCACATATCTCATAGAAATGTCCATGTTAGATTTATTCCAAAAGTAATTTATTTTTATTCTTACTCTTTTAGTGAAGATCTCCTTCTTGTTACTTGGATTTTTACTTTAGAGGTGGTCTATTATTTTCATCTAAACAAATGTGTAGTTGGCATCTTCAATTGGTATATTGTTGACCTCTTGTTCATGTGCTTCACTTGGTAGAAATATGAATCCTATGGTTTTGGAAATAGTTGGCCTTACTCTTTTCGGTAGTTGTCTTCTTCTCATGATGACAATAAAAACTACAATAAAATTTTAAAAATATGTCATCCCATGCAATTTTATACCAATAAAAACTAGACCTATTAAACTTACCAAACAAATAATGGATATGTAGCCATACGATGTCAATGTCTAAGATTTTACCAATGCTTACTTCAAAGATGACAGGTGAAAATGCATAGTTGAGATAAAGGGATTGTACCAAGGTTTGGAAGTATGCAGGGATGTTTTGTTTCTTAAACAGTTAGGTAACTTGTTTATTTTGCAAAGCACACTACAGTATGTATGTATATTTTTTATTAAGGGTAAATAGTTTTGAAGGGACTATACCCTGTATACAAAAGGGCTCAAAAGCCAGATACCAAAAGCGGAAGAAACAACCCAAAGAAGGAAAAACAACCAACACCAGAGGGCTCATCAGCCAGATAATACATCATAGTTATAGAAAAGGATCAAGATGTACAATGATCTAAAAAACAAGAAGAGACCAAAAACAAACAAGAGATATCGATCACAGAATATCTCAACCAAAAAACAGCACCAAAACCGTCAGTCAACAACAACTTCGCAGCCAGTAAACAACAACACAACTCTACATCACTTGATAGCCCGGTCAATCTTAGTTTTGATCACTTGAAGTGAGACAAAGAAGGCAATGGCTGTGGCCTGAGAAGGGTCTTTCAAATCCACCTGAGCAATTTCCATATCTCTTTTCTCCTTGGGGCCCCAAATGTCCTCAGTAATCCCAGCTGAGACTGCATACACTATGAACATGTTGTTTGATGAAATTGTAAATGCTTTTAAGGGTAGATAGGATGCAGTCATTATTACGGATTTTTGCATTTCCCAGTCTGCCATCCAAAGATTGTAGCTTCTTGAAGACTTCAGCAATAACACCCTCCTCATCATCATCTTGAAGTTTCCCTTTTCCCTTAGCTTTTTCCATATTTCTGATAACACTCTTAAGCTCTTGAATTTCCTTTTCCATCCTACCCACTCTGACCAAAAATCCTCCTCCTTAGGCTCCTCCACCAGATGGCTGATGTGCAAGAGGCTCTCGGCAAGCTCGAGGTCTTTGTGACTTCTAAGGACCCTCTGAGAAGTAGGGACCTTGGTTTTCATACCCTTCCTTTTCTTGCTAGACGAAGCAATGTCAATCTTCCTTTCGAGCAGGGGGAATGGAGGTAAGTGGGGGCAAGGGGAGGAATGAAGGGAGAGGGAGGAGTAGAATCCAAGTGGGGACAGGTTGAGCAGTGGTGGTGGATAAGAAGAATTAGCCCTTGATGGAGTGGAACTACCCTAGTATGATTTTGCACTTCCCGAACGGATTTCTCCAGTGAGTTTATCAAGTAGTGAGGGAAGTTGATGATTATGTTTCTATGAAAGTGGTTAAGAAAGATCAAATGTTTTTGAGGAATAGTAACAAATCTCCCCTCAAGAGTTACATACCTAACAACCATCCTGGCGAGCTCAGCAAAAGGCTCAGGAATCGAAGTCAACTTGATGCCGCTGTCACAAATTCAAGATTTTCCCCTTCGTCCAGGAATTTCTTTGCCTCCACCTCTCTGTCCACCTTCTTGTTAAAGAATTTGGTGCCATCAAGACTGAGCCCCGTGACTGAGTGATAAGCTCCTCCGTTATCTCAACCTCAATGTTGTTGTACTTAACTACCCGATTCTTCCATCCCTGAGCAAATTTAATAGAAATATCCTGATCAAAACCTTGTATTCTTTCAATAAAATTCACAAGACCCCAATTTGAAGATAGTTCTAGAGCCCTGCATCCTCTTTCCATGCTGGATTATGGGTGGGTTCTGTCTTGCAAGGTGGACCCCCCATTTTTCCAGTGACTCTGCCCGCAACGGTAAAATTTTTAGCACTATGCGTATCAGTCTTAGCTTTGTTTTTGAATCTCTCCCATTCATGATAAAAGAAGTAATTATTAGACCTGACTTTGTAATTAGTGACCCACTCCTTAGCGTTCTCCCTATGACAAGTAATGATGACTGTCCAGTTCACACAAATCACACAAATCACACAAATCTTAGATGATGTCATCATTCTGTACTTAAAAATCCACTCCTTAGCATCAACATTACAACCATTAGTGATTACTTTCCAAGCCATGTAAATCATTGATGATGTCTTTATTAACTTGAGTGGGAAGAATGTCCCCCTTAGCCAAGTTTGAAAAGTATTGTTAACCCCAAAGTTTTGCCAAACCATCTGCGACCCTATTGCCTTCTCGATAGGTGTGATTGATTTTAACATTTTCAAAACTCTTGCATATATCAGTAGCTTCAACAATAAAATCTCTAATTGACCAGCTGGGGGGTTGCTTATTGTTTAAGAGATTGATGATGTTCAATGAATCACCCTCAATAATAATATTCAGAATATTACAATCCCGACTAGCCTTATTCCCCACAGAGCAACAAGAGCTTCAGAGTAATGATTAGTATGCCTACCCATTTTCCCAGAAAAAGTAGCAACAAAGTAGCCTCTGTGATCTCTGATGACTCCTCCACCTCCAGAATCTCCTGGATTTCCCTTTGAGGCCCCATCAAAATTCAACTTATGCCAAGCATTGGGAGGCTTAATCCATTAGAACAGTGGATCTATCCATACCATTGTTATTCTTTTTGAAGACAATGTCAATATTCCAAGCAGCCAGAATGTACTCTTCTTCCTCAGGGAAAGGTCTATTTTTAGGAGGTTTAAATCTTGCAATATTGTCCTGCACAACAATGATAATTTCTTTGTAGACTTTGTTGCATAACTTTCTAGTATTTCTGAATATGCCATCATTACGAGCCTTCCAAACTCGCCACATGGTGTGAGGTAAAACTAGTTGCCATAATCTCCTCACCACACAATGTTTGTAAGGAGAGTCCCATTGTTCCCAGGCCTGAAGACAAGTAAGGGGAAAGATCCATTTCTGATTAAATTTTTCAAAAACAAGATGCCAAATTTTGGAAGTGTACTTACAATGAAGAAATAAATGTTTTATGTCTTCTGCATCTTTCTGACACATGCAACACCTATTCGGCATGATGAATCCCTTCCTAATGAGGTTTCATTAGTCAGTATCTTGCCTTTAATGATGAGCCACTAGAAAAAGTTCACTCTAGGGGTTAGCTCTGGCATCCACAACTTATGCCAATTAATTTCACTTTCAATAGAGGCAAAGAAAGAATTGTAGCCCGATTTAACTGAGTATTCTCCATCAAAAGAATCTTTCCAAATGAGCTCATCCTTATGATTTTGATTACTAATATGAATTAGAGAAAGTTGATTCTGCAGAGATGAAACATCAGTCTGCACATTATCCTCCTCAACTTTGAGTTGTTTCCATTTTCTTTTGTTTTCATCCACCTCAATATAGCCCTGTATTTTGTGCCCATACTTTGTAATTAAGTTGTCTTTAATGTGGCCATAAGATGAAATCCAATTAATATCAGTCCATTTATCAGTCCAGAAATTAATGTCTTGACCATCCCCAAGTTTCCAGCTACATCCCTGAGAGAGAATATGTCTGCTGTGTAGAAGATTGTTCCAGAAAATAGAACCATTCGGAAGAAACTGATCAGAAATAAAGGAGATCTTGCTTTGGTTGGAAAGGTATTTGATCTGAACCAACTCTATCCAAGGCTTGTGTTCTTTTATAAGTCTCCAACCTAACTTTGCAATAAGAGCAACACTCATATGTTTGATATCTTTGATACCTAACCCCCCAAGCCTCTTTGGTTTACATACCTGCTCCCAAGCCACTAAATGATACCTGAACCTGTCCTCAGTACCATGCCATAAAAAGTGCTTTTGAATTTTTTCAATATTATTCGACACTGCTGCTGGTATGTTGAACATTGACATGATATAAATAGGTAGGTTCTGAAGAGTGCTTTTTATCAATAAGCACTTGCCTGCTTGAAAGTAGAGCTCCTTTCCAACCAGCCAGTTTTTTTTGAAATCTCTTAATAAGATCATTCCAAACCTCATTAGAAATCTTTCCAAGTACTCAAAGGGAGACCTAAATAAGTAGTAGTTGGTAATGAATTAATAGTGCATCCGAGAATATTAGCAATCTTTCTTTGCCTTTCTATAGGAGTATTGAAGAAATAGATAGAGCTTTTGTCAAAATTAACTTTTTGTCCCGAGGCTTCCTCATAAAATCTAAGGATAGTTTTGATAGCCTTTGCCTCAATTATTGAGGCCATCAGAAGAAGCAGAGTGTCATCAGCAAACTACTGATGTGAGGAAACCTGATTACCAGAAGTTGGTAGAAAGCCCTTTATCATGCCAATACTAATAGCTTTTGAGATAGATCTGCTTAAACTGTCAGCCATTATAATGAACAATAAAGGGGAGATTGGGTCCCCTTGCCGGATTCCTCTATTGCTGGCAAAAAAACCAACGGTTCCCCATTAACAACCACTGAGAATCTAGAAGTAGAAATACAAGAATGAATAATTTTCCTGAATTTATTTTGAAAACCAAACTTGGATAAGACCTCATCCATGAATTTCCAGGAGACTCTGTCGAAGGCCTTATGCATGTCTAGCTTGATAACCATCCCTGCTTTTTTACTTTTATCCATAGAATGGATTGTTTCATGGACCATGATAATTCCATCCTGAATAATTCTTCCCTGAATGAATCCACTCTCTGTTGTTGTGAAATAATCTCCATAAGAATAGGTTGCATCCTAGTGGTTAGAATCTTTGTGAAGATCCGATATATTACATTGACCAAACTGATTGGCCTGAAATATTTGAAGTCCTTTGCATCCAACTTCTTAGGAGCAAGCACAATATGTGTATTATTTAATTCTTTGATAAGATTTCAGTTCTATAAAACTCATTAACAACTTTCAATAGATCTTCAGAACATATTTCCCAGCATCTTTGGAAGAAGTTGGCTGAAAACCCATCGGGGCCCGGAGCCTTATCCCCTTCTAAAGTGAAAACAACCTTTTTCAATTCCTCAATGGTGACTATTTTGGAAAGACTCTTAAACCTCTCAGCAGGTAGTGAATTATTAGGAATGGAGTCTAAGAGAAAGGAGGCCGCTTGTTCATTGTAGGAATTATTCTCAGTGAGCAGATTCTTGTAAAATTTGAGGGCTTCTTCTTTGATATCTTCAGAATCCTTAGTAATGCTCCCATTGTCCTTAGAAACTTCAGTAATTCTATTACAAGCTCTATGCTTGAGGGCTGTCAAATGAATTTTTTTGTATTCTGTCTCCTGCTTTTAGCCAAAGAGCTCTAGACTTCATTCTCCAAAAGGATTCTTCATGGTTGTTTATATTATGCAGATCTGAGAGAAGCTTTTTTTCCTGTTGATGATCCTCTAGGGTCATACCTTTCAAGGAAACTTTAAGTTCAAGCTCTTCCAGCTGCTGCTTAAGTTCTTTCTTCTTTTCAAAAATATTCCCAAAAACCTCTTTATTCCAGATTCTAACCTTTTGCTTTACATTTTTCAACTTTTGTAGAAGCCTGAATTGGGCCATCCCTGTGCCTTCCCAATACCACCACTCTTTAATTCTATCTAGAATATCCTCATGCTCAAGCCACATTTTCTCAAATTTGAAATTGCAGTGAAAAGGTTTTGACCAATTGAAGAAATTTAGGGCAATAGGATTGTGATCAGAGCCCATTCTGGGGAGAGAAGAGAGATGAAAATTCTGATCTAAGATCCAATTAGCAGAAATGAGAGCTCTATCTAGTCTAACCTGTATCAAGTTCTCCCCAAATCTTCTGTTAGACTAGGTAAATTGATTACCATGAAGTTCTATGTCCATAAGATTAAGAGTCGAGATGAAGTCAACAAATTCTTCCATACTGATAGAAAATTCAGAGTTCCCCCAAATTTTCTCCCTAGATTTAAAGGAGTATTGAAGTCTCCCATTATCAACCAGTTCATGTCCTCAACATTATTCCGAAACAAGGTTAACTCCTTCCATAAATTTCTTTTACCAGCAACAGTATTGGGTGCATAAATATTGGAAAGAATCCAGCTAGAATTATTCTCAAGGCTTTTAAAAATTATAGCTAAATGATTCTGGGAGGAAGAAAACACATTACCATTAACAATTTTGGTATCCCAGAAGATCGCTAAGCCTCCAGAAGCTCCTTGAGAATCAACAACAAAGGCAACATTCTCCCAGAAATATCTTTTGCAATCTTCAACAACTTTACTTTTCATTTTAGTTTCCTGAATAAGAAGGATGCTTGGCCTGTTTGATCTTTTAATTTCCTTAAGCATTCTTTGCTTAGGCCCCCCATTGAGTCCTCTGACATTCCAAGAAATGACCTTCATTAAAAAAGTTTTGGAGATGTAGTTGTCGGATGGTTCAAAATCCTTTGTGTACCATCTGCAATTTCTTTCTCAGTCTCTTTTTCTCTTACTTCTCTCTTGGATAGTCTACCTTTTCTATAGGGAACTCCAATATTTGTAGTTCTTCTAGTAGTGGCCCTTGTGATTCTTGAGGTGGAAGCTTCCCAGCTTCCAATCTGCTTCTTTTTATCACTATAGAGTGATTCCTGGAATTTCTTCAAGACTTTTTAGTCCTCGTTTCTTACTTCTCACTGTGATGAATCCATCTTTATCACAGTCTGATAGACTTTTCTTGCTAGTAGGGGTAATTTCCCCTTCCTCTTTTCCTTTATCAACATCAGTCTGTTTAACCATTTTAGGAGTGAGCTCCTCCATATCAGTAAACTCTTTATCTTGGTTTAGATCTCTTGCTATGGATTCCAGAACCTCTTTGACTTTTCCTTGCCTCATTTTGAGTAGCTCCAGAGAGCTATTCCTATTTAACAGCTTCTTGATGAGCAAAAGGAGTAGTTTTTTCCATCTCTTCTTCCTTAGAAGTGATAAGATGAATGAAAACTTTTTCATTTTCTTCATCAACCTCCATGTTCAGCTTTACCGGATTTGGTGTCTTAATGTTCATTGTTGGATCCACTGCCATATCCCTCTTGCTTTCTTCACCCTTTGTCGATTCAAGATCTTTTTCCTTTTGGGCTTCATCAAGCTTTTCCATCAGTGAATTTTAGGCCTCCATAGTTTCCTATAAACCGGTGGCCTCTTTGTCTTAAAGCCTTTTTTCCGGTCTTTTAGCTTGGGATTCATCTGCATGTGGCTATCTCCAACATTCTGGTCTGTTAGAGGATCTTTATCATCCTTATCCGTCTATTTCTGTTCTTGAGCCTCAAAATGATCTAAGGGTATTTCCAGCTTTTGCATTATTTGCTCAGAGCATTTGCTGGCAAAAATGCCCTAATTTATGACATTTGCTACATCTTAGTTGGAAAGCTTCATACTCTATTTGTTGTTTCCATGCTCCAAATTTGGACTGCAGAAAAATGTGATCAGGTAGCTCTTGATCCATTTCAATAGAGACACAGAACCTTGTGAAGGCCAAGTCTTGATCTATTTTTCGTAGGTCCATCAAGCCCAACTAGTGAACCAATCGATTTGGCTATATGAAGAAGGATTTCATCATCCCACAGATGAAGGGGTAGCCCTGGGAGTCTACACCAGATGGGTATGGCATGAATGTTCTCAGTATATGGATTGAACCCAGGATACCATTTCTTTAAAAACAACCCCATATTGCCAAGACACCAGGGACCACCCAATAAGACAGAGTCTACATCAGCTTGGAGATTAAATCGGGCTAGAAAAAAACCCTTGGCCATGGTGGTGATAATCAAATCCCCTTTTGGTTTCCATCTGCGAATGGCCCATTTTCTTATAGTATCTACATTGGGTCTTGATCCCAAAACTTTCCAACTAGGGCTAGATGTGTTTGTTTGATTGGTTGACATTGATTGGTGTGGATCAAGAATTTGAATATTATAATCCAATGGCTAGATTTGATTTCAATTTTGAATACATTTTCTCATGCAAGTATTTGAATTTTTGGAATTAAATAAATGCATTTTAGTTTGAAGCTCTTGAGCCTTAATATGGATCTATTTATTGCAGGTACCTCATTTATAAGAGTTGATGGCATGGGAAGTGGAGGGAAATTGGATGAGTGTTTGAAGTGGCATATGATTTTAAAGACTAAACATAATGTAATAT
>CM031239.1:639913699-639938699 GCA_018340775.1 Taxus wallichiana var. yunnanensis | reverse complement strand
TGATTAGGTGATTTTCAGAGGAGAACCACAAACCCAACATATGGTTTTACACTCGGCTGATCATAAACCGTCTTGGTGGTTTTCAAGTGGTTTACCACAAACCACATCATGATGTGCCAAGTACTATTTGAAGTCTCTATTTACCTCTTGTTTTGCCAATCAACCCCAAGCGCATCGGCACATAATCCAAACTAGTATGGAAGCTCACCCGAGGTGCATAGGTGCCAAGCCCCTCCTTTATGTGAGCTTCGTGAGAATGTTATTCCTTAATAAGGGGTGTTGTACAAATAGAGAATGACACACCCATTCTTAACAACTAGATGTAAGCACTAACTCCTAATCTAATGCACCAGAACATAGGATAACATGATCATATTACAATGGAAGTAGAACTAAATCATGATTATCATCAAGAAAACTAGTAATACACCCATGAACATAAAAAGGAAATGTACAGATCTAGATTCATCACATAAGTGCTTCAGAATCACTTCATTATATTTATATGCCAAAGTACAGTAGCCAAGATTACATCAAAAGAGTTCCATGTATGAATATATTTATAGTAGCAGAGCTTCGACACATTACAGAGCTCACCATCACACATTACATATATTTACTAACTATATTCCTCTCTTGCTTCCATACTCGCATACACCTCTCTCCTAAAACCATACCTATGAGGAACTCTCAAGGAATCTCCTCTTAACCACTCATCATTACATGAGAAATCCTAAAGGAATATTTCATGATTTCCCTACCACTACCCAAGAACATGCCAAATGTCATCATGCATTTCCCCTAATCGAGTTTCCTTAGCATGCATGTGCTAGATAATCCATAAAAAAATTCTCCTTATCCTTTCATGATAATTATATTGATGCCCTGGAATATCCTTTCCTTAAGTTGCAAGTCTCCATAGCTTATCCATATTTGTATCTGGTCACTTTTTCATTCATTCCCTAAACGTGTCCTTTCCTGTTGTCCAAAACTCACTAGGTCTCGAATCCATCCTTCTTGGATGCAAGCCTTTGTGCATCTCCAAGAACTACTTCATGCGTGCATTCACACCTTGCATCCACATGCCACCAAGTTTCACGCCCTAGGTACTTAGCTAATTTAGGGGTCCAACATCATCCCACACTAATATAATTGCCTCCCTTAGCAATCCTTCCGCTTCCCAAACAAATTATTGATGACCAAAATCTGTTAAGGAAATAATGTTGTTCCTTCAAAGAATAAATAATAGCAGAATTGAAAGAATCCGAATAAAGAATTGAAGATGGGAAGAATATGCTATGCTACCAATTGGAGGAGTTCAGGGAACTCTGCATCTATTTCATCCTTCAATTTCTCTTAGGCCTTCAATTCTAATAAGGTCTTTCCTAGCACTTCTCCCACGTCGTTAGGCCCTTGGTCTAGGATAATTTCCTCCACCTTCCCCTTTATTACATTTATAGCTACCACCAGTTCCGCACAGACACCTTCAAACTTTTCCATCTACTAAGTGATGGAATCTCAGAGTTCGCTAATCCTGAAGTATAACTTCTCACATTTTGTTTTGATTTTATCTTTCTTAGTTTTAGTGTTAACAAACAAGCGTGCATGTTCACCATGTTGGTGGGGATGGTCTCTTGTAAATCCTTGAGGGCAACCTCCTCTTCTACGCCACCGTGCATCAATGATGGGCTCACATTTCTACAAATTTGTTGAATCCCCTATCACGAAAGTATATTTATTTCCTTGAGTTAGGTGAGCAAGTCCTCCTAACTCGGTGATCGAGCTTTAACGATGACCTTTTTTTCCTCTTTCTACTTTTTGCAAGATCGGTAGCTATGGGTTCCATGCCATCCTTGATGTTTGTGAGCAACATCCCCACAAGGTCTTTAAGATATTCCATTTCATCCCCATAGTCTATCCTAGCCTGGCTCACCAATGTCGAGACATTGTCATAAAATTCTCTTCATGAGGGCATCAACTCGGTCGTTTGCTTCCTTAGTTCATGCCTAATCACTCCTTAATCCCTGATGCAATATATCTATCTCTTTTTCCTTTTTTTCTTCTTCATGACCCGAGTCTTAATAGTGACTCCTACATCCAAGCTGCATCGGATCACCTCCAAAAAACATATTTTGAATCACATTGCATGCTTTCTCATATGTTAGGTGGCTAAGATCCACCACCCTATATGTTTCTCCTCCCTTCTCCTTGAGACGGAAGGTCTCGGTGCATCATCGTTGACCTCAAACTCAAGCTCTTTAGCATGGCAATGCCCATTCGAGCTAAGATCTTCCCTAGTTCTAAGAACATGCCTTTCTTAATCCATCAAATCCCATCCATGTAGATTTTCCAATCAAAGGGTGTCCTAGAAGCTTGTGTGGAATACCTTTGTGGGGTCATTCACAAAGTCCATATGTGAGGATAGAAGTGTCCACTTCTTCCTCATAGTTATTTGCTTCATCCTCTATTTCTTTTCTCCAGGTGAATCCTTTATCCTCCTATTGGTCGAAAATTTATCGGGTGGGTAGATCTATGGATAGACATGCCAATAGTGTGTAGGGCATAGCCCTCTTTGAGACAAACAAAGTGGCGGTTTATTGCTATTCTACTAGTAGGCACCTATGCAAATCCTACATTATTCTTCCTTCAGGGGGTTTGGGATCTCATCCCAGTAGAGTTAGTTCCGATGAAGAATAGAAAGGAATGAAGGAAGGAATGGAAGAAAGATGGATCTGAAGGGAGAAAAGAAATGAATTCCAAAGTAGAAAGGTCAGAGGGTTTATGTTTTGGGCCGGTAGTAAATAGAGCCAAACTTACTCACATAAAAAATAAAGAAATCTTGATAAACAAAATGACAAAGTAGATATGAATCTAACAGAATAAACACGAGATCTAATGTAAGAAAGATCTAATGCATATAACACATGAATTCAGCACAAAGTCTCAATATTTGTATTAATGTTTCTTATTACAAGAAAGCTCAAAGTATTTCTCTCCTCACTTCTATTTTTCATACAAGATGGTCCACCATTGAATACTACAAGTATCCAAGTATTTATAGAAGGAGAAGGAGAAAGAAGACAAAAAGGAGCCAACAACTTATTTACAAAATATCTATAAAATATCTAAAAGTCAAATATTGACTTTAGGGAAATTTTGTGGATGACAACATCCCATGGTGCAACGTGGATGATGTCATCATGTGCTAACATACTTTTAAATACTTTTACAAAAATGGGATTTATCCGGGAGGAGGGAGCCTATTCATCATCATCCCTTTGCTTGAATGGAGTGTCTTGCTTCTACTCTGGAGAGGTGATATGATACTGAGCTCGATACTCCATGAACTTTCTGATCATCTTATGAAGTTGATCATGATCGGGACCTTTGTGTGATCTCCGATAACTTCACAAGTTTCTTGTTCATCTCTGAGCCTATCAGGGAGCTTGAAGTATTCGTTGCCTACCTCTATCAAATACCTGACGAAATCGCGGCAAGCCAAAAGGTTGTTAATAGATTCTCGGTCAAAAGTGACCTCTAGCATCAAACCTTGTGATGCAATTCCCTTGAAAAGTTGAATAGTATCATTTGCTTCTCTCAAGGTGAATGATGTGCTAAGCAACCCTGGAGACATCCTCAAGACAATCTACTCCATTTGATGTTTCACGTCTAGGGCTTCCTCCTTGATTTTGTCTATCTTTTCTAGGACAAACTCCATTTGATCAACCCGATAGTCTAAAGTGATAAGTGCTTTGTTGTGTGCTCGTGGGTGATCAATGATGCCAAATTTTAACAAGTCGTCAATGTAATTGACCATTTTCTAGAATGTCTCGTGTTGTAACCTGGCATGGTCCAACTCTTCGGAGATGGGTCCTGCTATTGCCTGGAGTTCATTGTTTTCCTTATCTATACTTTGGTAGAGGCCTGTGAACTTCGTGATTACTTCCTCACTATCTCTGAGGATCTGCTCTCTCTAAGAGGACACTGTTGAACCTTGTTCACCAATCTTGGCGTATTCATTTATCTTCTCCTGACTAAGGACTTCAGGAGTTTCGGTGGCAGCTATAGGAGGTGCATTGCCCATTCTTTACAGAGATTGGAGAAGATGTTTGTTTTGTTCCTTTAACATTCTCTTCTTCTCCTTTGCTTCTTGCAGTTTCTTACAAAGGGCATCCATGGCTGACAAGGCCTCTCCTTGTAGGCTCTTTGATGATGTTCCCATTGTGACCTGGGTCACTGTAAAATCTGTAGGAGACAAATCTTCTTTCTTCTTTATGGTATCCGGGTAGGCTATCTCCATAACCCTTTCGCACTAAAGTACTTTTTGAAAAGTGAGTTATCACTTTTTGCTTCTTTGGTCCTTTAGTCGAGATGATGGAGAAGTCCATGGGTGTAATGGGGACTTTCCTCTTGTGTTGGCTTAGGTGGTTTGAGATCAACTTGGACTTATGGGAGTGGGACCGGAGGACAGAAGAAGAGACAGGGGAGGAAGGAAGAAAAGCTGTAGTGGACACGGGAAGTGTGTAAAAACACTTGGTGGTGGCATGGAGAAAGGGGCGAGACACACCAATGCTCATGGGATTAGGAGTCACTACAAGAAAGGAGGTCATGGTGGCGGAAGTGATTGCGAGATGAGGAAAGAAATCTTGGGGAATGATCCACAAGGGAAGAGAAGATGGAGGAAGAGGGAGGGGGAAAGGAAGAAGATGGAGGAGAAGACACAACCAAAGGAGTGGTTGTTTGAGTGACATGAGGAGGGGAAGGAGGAGTGAGAGAGGGAATGGTTGGTACTTCACCAGTTGTAGTTGTGACAACATCCTAAGTGGATGTGTCCGTTGGAGCACTTACCACTTCTTCTTTTCCTAGGGACACTAAGTCCACAACTTGCTCTTCTGCGGTAGTAGGAGGGCTTTTAGGAGCTTTCTCTTGAGCAATGCTTTCCTCTCCCACTTTATCTTTTCCTTTTCCTTTAGGCAAGTGTTTTGGCCTGGTGGGTGCATTGCCCGGTGAGAAGATGTGATAAAATCTACCCCAAGATAGATGATACCATTTTTCTTACACCAATGCTCGGTGCGTTACAGAGTAGGTTGAACCCTTTCTTGGATGGTCTGGGGTGCTTTGTTCCTATCAATATCTGTGAACGACCAATCATCCCCTTCCATGTCTAGGTAAACTTGATCAATTTCCTGATCAGTTTCTAGGAAATCCTTTGGGATGATGGCCATGCCATATTGAATGATCTCTGTCGAGGCTAGCTGGGAGTGATCCTTTCATCTGAGTTCAAATTCATGATTTAAGTCGATGTAGATATCCTCATTTGAGGAATGTGGATAGGATAAATCTTTGCCCCTGGAGGTAAACCATGAGGATCGAAAGTTGGCCTTGCAGAAATTATGCTTTAAATTGAGAAATTCAAGCTTTGCATACATCTCCCTAGCTTTACTTTGTGTGGGGCACGTGTACCTTCCCTGTGTGAGGGGAATGGAGTTCCTCCCTTCTTCCTCTTCATACACTTCTCATGATAGGTGATAAGCTGTGTTGACAGCTCGGAAGGATTAGTTTAGGCCCCGCATATCTTGGAAATATCTTTGGATTCTCCCAAGAATTTGGCAGCTCTAAGATAGGTAAAGGTGGGAATTGTAAACAACACTCCCTCGATTCCTTATGGCGGTGATACGCTTTTACTTGTCATTCGACCATGAGTCATGTTGGGCCTTAAGAGGTAGATGATGTCATAAAAGAAGACATCATTGATCTTTTGAACTAAGTTATGTTCTTCTCGAGCCTCAACTCTAGATAGTATTCATATATTTTGACCTAGGGCCATACCCCATACTAATTCAACCCTGGGTAGTCTCTCTCTGTGGTAGCTGCATATACTACATAGGAGTTCATATAGAACCTCCCAGTTGTTGAAATTCATTGAAGTTGTTCCGAGATTGTATCACTCATAATCTCGCCACCCAAAATGTTGATCGGGAACATTCTTATTCATTGTTTTCAAATACAGAGCATCTTGTGAAATTAAAGAGCCGAGGAGCCGATGTAATCTACTTAGGAAGGTGATCGTGTCACTCAGCTCTTTTGAAAAATCACTGTGATGAATGACTTGGGGCCACCTGCTCACCACCTTTTTATTCTTGAGGTACACCTCATTCATCATCTGCATGCACTTGTCCTCATTATCGGTCCAAGTCTTCATGCAGTCTTCTTGACTTACTGCCACAAAATGTCTGTGGTGGGGGATGCCCAAGATAATTTCAAAGTGTCGGGCTGTGAGGTTGATTATCACTTTCCGTTCTCATTTTCGACACATCTTGTGTCCTTATTGTAACAACGGCCCACCAACATGATGAATTCATTATTAATTGCACTCACTAGGATCCCCGCAGAAAGTGTAGACCATCGCCAACCGGTTTATCCATCCAAGGGCTGCTGTGACCTTCTTGGTTCTAGCCCAAAAGTCATCCATGTCAATATGCCCAAGTTCTAAATCTCTGATATCGAGATCACACTCTATGCAAGTGAGTCAGGCATCCTAACCTTTTGGTATTTATACTTCATTTTCGCTCCGTCAACTTGGCTTTGCCTTTGGACTTGGTTGGCTTCTTACTCGATGAAGACATAAGTGCAATCGAGGATTATTGTTGCTCTAGAAGAATAATAAGATATAACACGTAGAAGGGCCATGTTAGCCATCAAGTTGTCCATAAAAGCTTTGCAGAATGAAAAATTATCAACTTATGAGCCTCTGGGTGCAAGGCGCAGCTTTACTACAGGCTGCAGGGGCTTTGAAAAGCAAGGCACACCTTTAGGGAGTGTTGCATGGGAGAAAGTAGTGCCAAAAGGGGTGCGCGGCATGGAAAAGGTACAACATAACATTCAAATTTTTATGTCACAGATGTTGCACCAGCGCATAGGAAGTGCTTTAACTGGGCGCAGATTTGTTTGGTGTAGCAGGGTCTCAGGGTGCGCCATTGGCGTAGATGTGGCAGATGTTGCATGAGGGTGAGGTGCACCAAGCGCATTTGTAGAAGGTGTAACACATAGGTCAAGTTTACCAAGGGGCTTAGTTTGCGTGGCGAAAGGGTTTGCATAACATGCAGTGTTGTTGTAGTTGCTTTGGTGCCAACGCTTGTGCCTTAGGAATTTCATAGTTTATAGGGCAGAAGGGCTTATCTTTGTGCGGTCCTTTAATGCGCTAATGGCATGATTGTTTTTGATGCAACATAGTGAAATAGTGCACCAAAGGGGCATGAATGCATTTGGTGTAACAGGAGTTTGTAATGCGCCATAGTGAAAATAGTTTCACTATGTGGGCCAATTTCCCTTTTTCTCAATTTTTACTCTTTTGGCTTATATTTTTATGTCCAGGAGGGAAAACCTAGCAAGGCAAGGAGTGAAGGAAAATGGGCACGAGTTATTTTTGAGGTTGAGCCTTCTAGATTTGTAGATCTGGAAGAAAAGGAAAAGGAGAGTTTGCAGGTGGGTACTTGGGTTTGCAAATGGTGTTATCCTTTCCTTCTAGATTCATTTTTATTATTCAACAATCCTAATCACCTAGCCCAACATCCATAAAAACAACAATAAGGATGGTAGAAACCACTTACCTAGTATAAATAATGATGAAGGAAAGAAGTGGGGTCCATGATCATGACGAATGGCACGTGCGAGGCTGATAGGATAATGACAGGCACAGAGGAATAATTTTCATGATTTTCAACTTGTGAAAATGATAGGTTCAATGCGCATATATATAGAAAAGTCCACATTTAATGTGCCAACCACTTTTTCCTTTGGCGCACTGGGAGAGACGTCGACATGGAGGAGATTGTGCCTAGGTGTGGGTTTGGATGTGTCGACAGGATGATGGGTGCGCTTAGGTGCACTTTTGGGAGGCGCAACATTTGGAGTGTTGACACTCCAGGAAGTGCGCCAAAGGCAAAGATGGGCACAATTTTGTAAGATGTTGCAGCAATGGTTCTTGCACCCAACCCAAAAAGGTTGAAAATGACCAAGTTCTTAAAATTTGATTTTCTGGAAGGGATTTCTAGGCCATTCAGAACATTAATAGACCTTATCAGGGGACCGAAATGGAATTTTGGTATGGTTACCTGCAAAATTGCCCTTGTCAATTTTACAGGATAATAGCTGGCTCTTTCTTGGGACTATCTTCGAGTGAAGCTTAAGGGTAGAGAATCCCATATTTTCATGTGCCTATCCATTGGGCTATAGAGTCAAAAACAAGGGTGACGAAAAAGAAAGGAAAACACACAACATACAGAAAGCAAACACACGACAAAAACAAACACACAACTAAAACAAACTGTACAAAGAAGAGAGCAAGCTCTACTTCCTAAATATTTTGAGATGTTGCCCACTATAGGGAAGTGGGAGTTCAATTCCATCTAGATACGAGAGATAGAAGCTACTCTCTCCATTTAGCTGTCTGATCTTGAATGGCCCTCTCCAAAGAGAATCAAATTTCCCATGCATTCCCTTTGGTTCTCTTCACTTGTCCTATAGGAGGACAAGATCTCCCACCAGAAATCTATCTACTTGGCCTTTTTATGAATATTCTTTTGACTTTATCTCGATGTTCGGTGATCTTGTCTGACCACCCTTACCATTTTTTCTTCAAGTCATGTTAGATACATGATCCTCTTTTCAAGAGAATTCTAGAAAGTTTCATCTTTGATCGCTCATGCCAAGTGTAGAGCAGGGAGTTCCATGGAGATAGGTATCTCAACGTCAATTCCATATAACACTTGAAAAGGTGACATTCTCGAGATACCTCTTCGGGGTAATACGGTCTACCCACAAAGCATCATACAATGACTTGTGCCATGATTGTTGATTCTCATCGACTAGCTTCGTATGATAGTCACTAGGTTTTTATTGCTTTTAGATTTAGCCTTATCATTCCCTTGAGGGTAATAATCGAGGCATGGACCAAGGCCATTCCATATCCATAGTAAAAATAATAACTTACCATGAGGAGAAGTTGGAAGCATTATCAGCAACGATCTTGTGTGGGATGCCAAATCTCACAATGATATTTTCTTTGATGAAGTTGCAAACAACTTCAGAGGTGGCATTCTTAACAGGTATGGCCTCCACCCATTTGGTGAAGTAATCTATTGTTATTAGGACATAACTATGTCGGCACTTGATTGGGGATGGAGTGCTCGATAAAGTCAATTCCCCATTACCTAAATGGTTTGTCAATAATGACGGGCCTGAGGGGAAAAGCAGCCAATTTTGGTTTACCAACGAACTGTTGGTAGAGCTCACATTTTGCTACCCAGTAGTTGTATCTTGAAATAGCATTGGCTAGTAGTACCTAGCCCAAATGATATTATGTGCTATCACAGAAGAGGAAAAGTGACCACCACAGGCTGAATCATGAAATATTTCTAGTAACTTCACCTGATGTGGCTTATCAACGCATCACAAGAAGATGCCATCAATCCCACACTTGTATAAACCATCATCCCATATGACATATCTGGTTACCTTGAGCTTTACTGTCCACTTCTCCTTTGAAGTTAGATGGGATGAACACTCACTGTAAGTGAGAAAGAAAGTGATGTCGAATACCACTCATCGTTGGTCGCAACAAATAGAACCATAGGTAGAGAATCAGCTTTCTCCAGCTCACCCTATGCTCCGTCGATGTAATCAACTTTCTCTTCAGGATCTCTTGAATCTTTATTTTCAGCCATGAGATGACATAGGCCTTTACCCCTTACCAAATTGGCTGGTTTGATGTCTAGATCATACTCTTGGACCTTTGCAATCCAATTCCCTCGTAAGCTTCCTAACTCCTGTTGAGTTAGGATAGACTTAACTGTCATGTCAGGAACCAACACTACCGTATGAGAGTTTAGGATGTAGTACGAAAGTTCTTGACTACTTTGACTACTGTGAAGGCATGTTTTTCTAACTGAGACATCTTTAATTCATGAAGCTTGAGAGGAGAGCTCATGAACGTGATTGGGGATTCAACATCCTCAGAGTTCTTTTGCATTAAGATGGCTAGATACAGTATGTGCAGACACATAACTATACATGATGAAATCTTTGGAGAAGTCGGGGCATACCAGAACTAGTGCATGAGCAACAGAGGATTTTATATCCTCGAATGATGTCTTTCCTTCTTCACTCCACCAAAAAGTTTGTGACCCCTTCATCATATTTGATATGTGATGAGTCTTTTCATGAAGTCGGAACAAAGAGTCGAGAAAATTCATCTTTCTAAAGAAGGAGTGAACACCGGTCTTGCTTATGGGAAAGGTAAGGCTCGAATAGCCTTGAATCTTTCGATGTCTATCTTTATTCCTTCCTTGTGAAAACATGTCCCAACAACTTTCCTTCAAAGTGACCTCGAAAACAGACATTTTTGGATTTAGGGAAATCCCGTGTTCTCGGCATCTAACCAATACTTGCTCCAAATGATCACAGTGATCACTTCACTTTTTAGAGAACACAATTAAGTCATCCAGATAAACTACGATGACCTTCCCCATCATACCTTTGAATGTGAAGTCCATAGCTCACTAAAAGGTGGCACCGACATTGGTCAAGCCGAAGGCATCCTGCTATAGGTGAATGTGCCCCAGGGAGTAGTGAACACTATTTTGAATTGGTCTTTAGGTGAGACCTCAATCTGATTATAGCCTGAAAAACCATCGAGCATGGACAACATCTCTGAACCATTAGCTTACTTGCAGAACCTAATCCATTATGGGTAGTGGATAATTGTCCTTAGGGATACCTGGTTTAGGTTGTGAAAATCTACGCATATGCGTATTTCATCATTCTTATTTCACACAGGCACAATGTTTGTGACCCAGGTACTATGATGGATAGGAAAGATAATTCTCACATCCAACATCTTCTTTATTTCTACCTAGATGGTACCCGAGATCTTAGGATTGTAGTGGCTCTATTTCTGGTGAAAGGGTTTGACATCGTCCTTTAACAGGATGTCATGTTGAATGTCCTTAGGCTTGAATGACTTTAAATTGGAATAAGACCATGCCAATATGTCCATATATATCTTCAATAGCTTGAAAAATTTCTACTTTTCCTCGGGTGTACAACACTTCCCAATGTTCACAAACTACGGATGCTCTATAGAGCTTAGATTAACATATTTGGTCTCGGGAGCTAGGGTCATTCTTCACTTTTTCTTGATGAAGTGGTCATGTTTGTCAAAAAATCATTCCAGGGAGACTAAACCCTTTTGGAATTTTGTTCCCCTTGAGTTGAAAGATGCCTCCACCTTCTATTGATTCATTTGCTTGACTAGTGACGGATTCATGACATACCAAAGTAGATCCTTCAAAATGAATCTCATTGAAATTATCTTCTTTCTCTATGAAAGCAATAAGCTGATTTTCATCATTAAATACCTTCCAGTGGTGAGAATTTTTTGGTACGCTCGGGTGAAAGACTACCTTAATGGTATATGTGTTTATTTTCAGCCCTGGGTGAGGGAGCATAAGTGAGGAGAGATGGCCAATAAATCAGCCATGTCATTTTGGGATTATGGAACCACTTTGATTGAGAAGGCATGAACTCCTTAATGTTGTCCCATACTACGTTGCGGTAGTGCCTGAGTCTATCATTTTTTACCTGGTATACTCCCTTTACCTGATTGACAATTAGTTTGGCATCACCCTATACTTTTAGGTTCTTGATTCCTCTTTCCTTTGCAACTTGCATGATGCAGTAGAAAAGATTCATACTCAGCAGTATTATTTGTATTGAAAAACTACAATTTGAAAGAAAGAGGGAAAATCTCCTCTTCAAGAGATATCAGGATGGCTCCAGTGCCACATCCACTTGTTGCACAACTGCCATCAAACTGCAGCATCCATATCTTGTTAAGGTCCTCCCTCCTAGACAAGAACATCCATTCTATCAGACTCAGTGGATAAGAAGTAGTTCCCCATCCTTGATGATTCGAAGAGAATCTGGGCCTTGGGGTCATTAGAGTTGGTGACTAGGTACTTATTTTGTGATTCGGGCTCCAATGTCTACATTACTCCTTTGATAGGGATTCTGGCTTTGGACTAGTCCATATGAATCTCTCCACCGACTTCCCTGTAAAAACTTCTCCCTAGTAAATTTCCATATGTTGTTGGAATATCAGCAATGAGGATGGTCATCTTTACCCTTTTCTCTAGGAATGCTACAAATGTGAAATGTGTCTTTGATATAACCAATTAATGGAACTGTTTGGTTTCCATAGAGTAACATCTACTAAAAGGCTTGGTAAGAGTGAGGCCCAAAGCATGGGCAAACTTTTCGGCATGACATTATCAGAAGCCCCATAATCAATTATGCAGTTACTTAGCTTGTGACCATTGATTAGGAGGGAGAGATAAAAAGGTTCAATTTTCCTAACACGAAGTCGAGGCAACATTTATGCGAGATGTAGGAGGAGTGGAAAGGATTCCTTTCGGGGAGACAGAGAGGGGACGACAACTTGGCTTTGGATATATTTGGTTAATCTTACAAGCTTTCGAGGTTAGATTGAAGATATTCATCCTCAGACATTTGAATCTTGGTCTTTTTAGCATGATCAACTATGTCGAATGCGACCAAGGGTTACGTTGACGAAGGAATGAGTCCTTCATGTCACGATGGTAGGGGAGGGTTACTAGTCTTTATGAAAATGGAAGAAGGCTGATTTGGAGGAGAGATAAGAGGAAAAGATTTCTTCGCAAAAGGTTTAATAGGAGGTTGAGTAGGAAGAGGATTACCTCTTTTAGTAATTGTTGGAGCGTGTTTGACACAATCTTCTCCTTTTGTATCTGGCAGCAACTTCGCTTCTTTTCCTTGTGAGCGGGTGAAAACTAGCATATGACTATCCACTTGCATACCCTTGGGTACCTTCCTCTTCATCAAATTCCTCATCTTCAAATTCCATATAACCAATCGTAGAGTCATTTAGTCAGTTCACCGACATCTTGATCATCTTCACCTTGTGATGAAGGTTCTTCATAAATTTGCTCATCTTCTTCGATCTCGACTAGGGAATTAACCGGAGGGGCCTCAAGTGCTAACCTTGAGAGCAAAGAGGAAAACACATGGCCTTTGTGGGGAATTGTTGGGAGTGAAGTTCCTCCGCAGGATATCCTAGTACAGAGTGGTAGATGAAGCTTGAGCTAATTACTTCTTTAATGTGAGTAATTCATTCACCATCTTTTTGAATTGGATCGATGAAGTGGCTTGAGAAGGAGTTGAAGCCTTTGGTTTGGATGACTCTTGTTTTAACTTGCTAGATATAAGTAGGTTATCCTCTATCCGAATGGCCACAACTTGAGCGAGGACCAAGGTGGTGATTTATTCTTGTAAAATTAAGAAACTTACTCTTGAACTCATGGCATTCACAAAGAAACACTTTTGATTTTTGGTGTTGGCAACATGGCAGGTGGCACATGGTTAATCAACGAATTGAAACGGGTGATAAAATCACACATGGTTTCATTGGCCTCCTTCTTCAAGTGATTAATCTTTGTGACAATGAATGTAAATGTGTTTTCAAGGATTATACATGTCTTCAAAATAGTTTGTAATGTGGTCCCAACCTGGTGATAGATCTAGCCTGGCAAGTGTTGGAACACTCTGCCAGGCAAGCCCTTGCAAGGTCTCTAGAAAGAGGCATACTAACATGTCTTCATGGGTCACATCTAGGATGTTGTATGACATAATGAATGCAAATATATGTGAATCCATGCTTTGATTTCCACTCCCATCAAATCTTGGGAAATTCTTGCGGTTTCCATGAGGGAGTGCGTGAACTGGATGCGGCAATGCAAGAGGACCCATAGCGTTTCCCCACGGCACTTGCCATTTGAAAAGATAGAAAGAGACGCGAGTGGAGTGTGGTTCTCGCTTAGTAACAGGGCACTATAAATTTACGTGGAAGCTCCCTGTGAAAACCGGTTCTTTCATGGAGGCGAGGCACTTCTTGCTGACCGATCAAGCTGAACTCAGCGATGAGAAATGTGTTGGTGTAATACTGAAATTGTGCCTTTGAAGTAGATCAAAAATAGGATTTACTTCTCCACGAGCTCTTTTGCTATGGGTAAATGGTTCACTCGCAAAGATGTATTTGCTCAAATAGGAAATAATTTGGAGAAGATTTATAATAATCTTTTTGTTTGTACTTGCTGATTTTCTGATTTTTCTAGAAAAATCAGTAGCATGCACTTTTCTAAATACTTAAATTTATCCCTTTTTAAACAATTGATTATGGAAATTTAATGATAAGGATTAGTAGGGATAAAAAGTGGGATATTTTTAGTAAGCTGATTTTCGGATCTTAGATTTGATTTTTACCAAGGTTTGAAAATATTTGTAAAAATATCAAGATCTCAGATCTATGGAAATATGCGGGTTTTTATAAAAACTCAGTGAAATAAAGGTTTCTAACTGGTCTAGATCTATAGATATGCTAAGAAAATTTTCAGTTTGGGTCACTTTTGCAAAAATTTCAGATTTTAACAAAGGGTTAAAATTTTCAAACTGGTAGTGACTTTGATAGTTTTTATTTATTTTCTTAGTTCGATCCCTAGTAGAGTCACCAAAAACTATTGGTCTGAAAATCTATTGGGTGGGAAGATCTATGGATAAACAGATAACAATGTGTGCGCAGGCATAGCCCTCTTTGAGACAACAAAGTGAAATAGTTTATTTTTATTCTACCAGCAGAACCTATGCAAGTCCTTGGTATTTTCCTTCGAGGATGTTTGGGATCTCATCCCAGTAGAGTTAGTTCAACGAAGAACATAAAGGAATGAAGGAAGGAATGGAAGAAAGATGGATCGAAGGGAGAAAATAAATGAATTCCAAAGTAGAAAGGTCAGAGGGTTTATGTTTTGGGCTAGTAGTAAACAAAGCCAAACTTACTCACATAAACAAATAAAGCAATACTGATAAACAAAATGACAAAAGTAGATATGAATCTAATAGAATAAACACACAGATTTGATGTAAGAAAGATCTAATGCATATAACACATGAATTCAGCACAAAGTCTCAATATTTGTATTAATATTTTCTTCTGTTACAAGAAAGCTCAAAGTCTTTCTCTCCTCACTTCTATTTTTCATACAAGATTGTCCACCTTTGAATACTACAAGTATCCAAGTATTTATAGAAGGAGAAGGAGAAAGAAGACAAAAAGGAGCCAACAACTTATTTACAAAATATCTAAAAGTCAAATGTTGACTTTGGGGCAATTTTGTGGATGACAACATCCCATGGTGCAACATGGATGATGTCATCATGTGTGCCAACATACTTTTAAATAATTTTACAAAAATGGGATTTATCCCAGGAGGAGGAAGCCTATTCATCATCATCCCTTTGCTTGAATGGAGTGTCTTGCTTCTACTCTGGAGAGGCGATATGATACTGAGCTCGATACTCCATGAACTTGTTGATCATCTTCTGAAGTTGATCATGATCGGGACCTTTTGTGTGATCTCCGATAACTTTGCAAGTTTCTCGTTCATCTCTGAGCCTATCAGGGAGCTTGAAGTATTCATTTCCTACCTCTATCAAATACCGATGAAATCACGTCAAGCGAGAAGGTTGTTAATAGATTCTTGGTCAAAAGTGACCTCTGGCATCAAACCTTGTGATGCAATTCCCTTGAAAAGATGAATAGTATCATTTTCTTCTCTCAAGGTGAATGATGTGCTAAGCAACCTTGGAGACATCCTCAAGACAATCTGCTCCATTTGATGTTTCATGCCTTTAGGGCTTCCTTCTTTATTTTGTCTATCTTTTCTAGGACAAACTCCATTTGATCAACCCGATAGTCTAAAGCAACAAGCGCTTTGTTGTGTGCTCATGGGTGATCAATGATGCCAAATTTTAACAAGTCATCGGTCGGGTAGTCGACCATTTTTTGGAATGTCTCATGTTGTAACCTGGCATGGTCCAACTCTTTGGAGATTCGGGTCCTCTTGTTATTTCTTAGAGTTCATTGTTTGCCTTATCTATACTTTGGTAGAGGCCTGTGAACTTCGTGATTACTTCCTCACTTGTCTCTCGAGGATCTACTCTCTCTAGGAGGATATTGTTGCGCCTTTTCACCAATCTTGGCATATTCATTTATCTTCTCTAACTAAGGACTTCAGGAGTTTCGGTGGCAGCTATAGGAGGTGCATTTCCCATTCTTTGTAGAGATTAGAGAAGATGTTTGTTTTGTTCCTTTAACATTCTCTTCTTCTCCTTTGCTTCTTGTAGTTTCTTGCAAAGGGCATCCATGCTAATGACAAGGCCTCTCCTTGCAGGCTCTCTGATGATGTTCCCATTGTGACTGGGTCACTGTAAAATCTGTAGGAGACATATCTTCTTTCTTCTTTATGGGATCCGGGTAGGCTATCTCCATAACACTTTTTCCTGAAGCACTTTTTGAAAAGTGAGTTATCACTTTTGCTTCTTTGGTCCTTTAGCCAAGATGATGGAGAAGTCCATGGGTGCAATGGGGACTTTCCTCTTGTGTTGGCTTAGGTGGTTTGAGATCAACTTGGACTTATGGGAGTGGGACTAGAGGACGAAGAAGAAATAGGGGTGGAAGGAAGAACAATTGTAGTGGACATGGGGAAGTGTGTCGAAACACTTGGTGGTGGCATGGAGAAAGGGGCCGACACACCAACACTCATGGGATTAGGAGTCACTACAAGAGAGGAGGCCATGAAGGCGGAAGAGATCGTGAGATGAGGGAAGAAATGATGGGGACAAATCCCACAAGGGAATAGAAGATGGAGGAAGAGGGAGGGGGAAAGGAAGAAGATGGAGGAGAAGACACAACCAAAGGAGTGGTTATTTGAGTGATATGAGGAGGGGAAGGAGGAGCAGAGAGAGGGAATGGTTAGTACTTCACTAGTTGTAGTTATGACAACATCTTGAGTGGATGTGTCCGTTGGAGCACTTACCGCTTCTTCTTTTCCTGGGGACACTAAGTCCACAACTTGCTCTTCTACGGTAGTAGGAGGGATTTTAAGAGCTTTCTCTTGAGAATTTCTTTCCTCTCCAACTTTATCTTTCCCTTTTCCTTTAGGAAAGTGTTTTAGCCTAGTGGGTGCATTTCCCAAGGGAGATGTGATAAAATATACCCCAAGATAGATGATACCATTTTTCTTACACCAATGCTCGGTGCGTTGCAGAGTAGGTTGAACCCTTTCTTGGATGGTCTAGGGTGCTTTGTTCCTATCAATATCTATGAATGGCCAATCATCCCCTTCCGTGTCTAGGTAAAATTGATCAATTTCCTGATCAGTTTCTAGGAAATCCTTTGGGATGATGGCCACGCCATATTGAATGATCTCTGCTAAGGCCAGCCGGGAGTGATCCTTTCGTCTGAGTTCAACTTCATGATTTAAGTCGATGTAGATATCCTCAATCTAAGGAACATGGATAGATCGGTCTTTTCCCTAGAAGGCAACCACGAGGATCGAAGGTTGACCTTGCCAGAAATTATGCTTCAAATTGAGTAATTCAAGCTCTGCATACATCTCCCAAGCTTTACTTTGTGAGGGGCACATGTACCTGCCTACTATGAGGGGGAATGGAGTTCCTCCCTTCTTCCTCTTCATACACTTCTCGTGATAGGTGATAAGATGCCTTGACATCTCCAAAAGGATTATTTTAGGCCCCGCATATCTCAGAAATCTTGTGGGTTCTCCCAAGAAGTTGGCAGCTCTGAGATAGGTAAAGGTGAGGAATTGCATAAACAACTCTCCCCACTTCCTTATGGTGGTGATTACGCTTTTTCTTATCGACCTATGAGTCATGTTGGGCCTCAAGAGGTAGATGATGCCATAGAAGAAGACATCATTGATCTTGTTGAACTGAGTTATGTTGTTCTCAAGCCTCAACTCTGGATAGTATTCAGTATATTTTGACCTGGGGCCATACCCCATACCGATTCAACCCTAGGTAGTCTCTCTCTACGGTGGCATCATATACTACATAGGAGTTCATAAGAACCTCCCAATTGTTGAAATTCATTGAATTTTTTGAGATTTTATCACGATAATCTCGCCTTAGCCAAAATGCTTGATCGGACATATTCTTATTCATTGTTTCCAAATACCTGAGCATCCACTTGTGAAAGTAATGGGCATCAAGGAGCCCATGTACTCTACTTAGGAAGGTGATCATGTCACTCAGCTCTTCTAAAAAATCATTGCGATGAATGACTTGGGGCCACCTGCTCACCACCTTTTTATTCTTGAGGTACACCTCGTTCATCATCTACATGCACTTGTCCTCATTATCGGTCCAAGTCTTCATGCAGTCTTCTTGACTTACTACCACAAAATGTCTATGGTGGGGGATGCCCAAGATAATTTCAAAGTGTTGGGTTGTGAGGTTGATTATCACTTTGCCTTCCTCATTTTCGACACATCTTGTGTCCTTGTTGTAACAACGGCCCACCAACATGATGAATTCATTATTAATTGCGCTCACTCACTGGGAGCCCTGCAGCAAAGTGTAGACCACTGCCAACTAGTTTATCCATCCAAGGGCTGCCTGTGACCTTCTTAATTCTAGCCCAAAAGTCATCCATGTCAATATGCCCAAGTTCTGAATCTTTGATATCGAGATCACACTCCGCAAGTGAGTCAGGCATCCTAACCTTTTGGTATTTATACTTCATTTCTTGCTCCGTCAACTTGGCTTTACCTTTGGACTTGGTTGGCTTCTTACTCGATAAAGACATAAGTGCACTCGAGGATTGATGTTGCTCTGCAAGAAGAATTAGAGAGTTCCAACGTAGAAGGGCCATGTTAGCCATCAAGTTGTCCATAAAAGCTTTGCAGAATGAAAAATTATCAACTTATGAGCCTCTTGGTGCAAGTGCGTAGCTTTCTTGCGCAGTGCTGCAGGGCTTTAAAAAGCAAGGCGCACCTTTGGGGAGTGTTGCATGGGAGAAAGCAGTGCTAAAAGGGGCGAGGGCATGGAAAGGCTACACACAACATTCAGATGTTGATGTCATAGACGTTGCACCAACGCATAGGAAGTGCTTTAACTGGGCACAAATTTGTTTGGTGTAGCAGGGTCTTAGGGTGTGCCATTGGCATAGATGTGGCAGATGCTACATGAGGGTGAGGTGTGCCAAGTGCATTTATAGAAGGTGTAACACATAGGTCAAGTGCACCAAGGGGCTTAGTTTACGTGGTGTGGAAAGGGTTTGCACAACATGCAGTGTTGTTGTAGTTGCTTTGGCGCCAACACTTGTGCCTTAGGAATTTTGTATTTTATAGGGCGTGAGAAGGGTTTATGATGCGTGGTCCTTTAATGCGCCAATGGCATGACTGTTTTTATGCAACATAACAAAATAGTGCACCAAAGGGGCACAACTGTGTTTGGTGTAACAAGAGTTTGCAATGCGCCATAGTGAAAACAATTTCACTATGTGGGCCGATTTCCCTTTTTCTCGATTTTTACTCTTTTGGCTCAGATTTTGATGTCTAGGAGGGAAAACCTAGCAAGGCAAGGAGTGAAGGACAAATGGGAATGAGTTTTTTTAGTCCGAGCCTTGATTTATAGATCTGGAAGAAAATGAAAAGGAGCGTTTGCAAGTGGGTACTTGGGTTTGCAAATGGTGTTATCCTTTCGTTCTAGATTCAATTTTATTATTCAACAATCCTAATCACCTAGCCCAACATCCATAAAAACAATAACGAGGATTGTAGAAACCACTTACCTGGTATAAATAATGACGAAGGAAAGAAGTGGGGTCCATGATCATGATGAATGGCATGTGCGGGATGACAGGATAACGATAGGCGTAGAGGAATAATTTTCACGATTTTCAACTTGTGAAAATGACAGGTTCAATGCGCACATATATAGAAAAGTCCACATTTAATGCGCCAACGACTTTTTCCTTTGGCACACTGGGAGAGATGTCGACATGGAGGAGAGTGCACCTAGGCGCGGGTTTGGATGTGTCGATAGGATGATGGGTGTGCTTAGGTGCACTTTTGGGAGGTGCAACATTTGGAGTGTTGACACTCTAGGAAGTGTGCCAAAGGAAAAGATGGGTGCAGTTTTACAAGATGTAGCAGCAATGGTTCTTACACCCAACCCAAAAAGGTTGAAAATGACCAAGTTCTTAAAAGTTGATTTCTACGGAAGGGAATTCTAGGCCATTCAGAACATTAATAGACCTTATCAGGGGACCGAAATGAAATTTAATATGGTTACTTGTAAAATTGCCTTGTCAATTTTACAGGATAACGCCTCCTTAATAGTAAAGGAGTCCCCTTTATCCGCCCCTATGGTCAAGTGGTCTATGTGAGGAACCTCTCATGTACTAGGCTATTATCGGGTCTTGCAAAGTGATCCTTTCCTTCCTTATGCATATTTCCTACATCTATGGTTTCAACCTCAGCTTCCTGTTCTTCCAGATCTACCTCTAAATCTACCTTGAAAGTGGTGGGGTATTCTTCTTCACCTTCCTCCAAGCCTATTGTGGGGCTCGATGCATTGTGTGTCTTTTATTATTTTCTTTAGGCTCTTCCTCCTCTTCCTTCTCTTTCTCACGCCCGATAATGAGGCCTTGGTGCCACCTTGTAGTGAAGTTCTAGCACCCTTACTACCATTTCGGTATGTGTAGTACCTCCTCTTCCGGGAAGTATCTAACTTACCTTCACTCTATTCTTCTTCCTCTTCTTTGACCTGTACCACTTTCATGGGTAGGATTGGCACCTCCACGACTTTGGAAAGGGGAGTCTGTAACCTCCACTTCAATCCCCCTTGTTTTTTGGGGTACATTTTTATGAATACCCAATGGACGTACCCTTTCATGGTCACATTGACTTGAAGGTGTAAGTCCAGAAAGTTGGCTCCAAACCTTCAACATAAGCAGGTCAAGTACCATAATTATATGTATGTGTGGACATCAGCATCCACTTTGTCTAAATGAAAGACCAACTTTTATGCATCTTTTTCCTATCGATGGCACACTTCATGTACTTAGCAATAAACATGAAGGGGAGCTTACACCATAGCCCCATCTCTCCCTTAGCCATCATAAAATTTTCTAGGTAAATTTTTTGAGTAACTACGAGTTTTACTTGATCCCCAATAGCTTGTGGAAATTCATGGGGAAGCGCCACTGCGTTCTCAAAATCTTCACACAACCAATCAAACCACATGTTCATCTGAGCCTTGTAGGTGATTGAGATGGTCCCATCACAAGTGAAATTTGTAAATTGAACTACGAGGGGGATGAGTACGATGGTGGGAGAACCCATATATTCCAATCTAGGACACCAATCTCCCAAAATATGATCAATAGAAGTATGGAGCCCCATGTGATTTTCACTCCTACCCTATTTTGTACTTGTGCTTCTTCAACAATTTCATTTGCGATAAACTCTAAAAATTATAATGTGCCCTTTTTGACACTCTATAGGCCACATATAATAAATAACCTTTTATTGATGTTTTTGTCCACCTCTCGATGCACCCAATTTATAACTAATGAGCTAGGAGGAGACTCTCAATGTTGGGTCTAGGGAGATCTAGAATCACATGTGCCCTTCCTCCCTTCTTGTAGCTCAATCTCTTAGCTAGCTCCTCAATATTTGTAGTGGCACATAAATCAAGTTCCATGTCCTCACTAGTGTTTACGTAGGCCTGTAATTGTCCTAATCAAGTGGCATGTAATCCTCATCCTTCTTCCCGCAAAGTAGAAGAAGTCCTCATACACCCATAACATTAACCATCTAAATAGTGGGGTGGGTTTCACAAAGAAAGGAATCTCCCATAGTTGCAAAACTCCAATATTTTGTAGTTCTGTTGCATTGAGTCATCAACCTTGGGGTTTTGAGCTCATCCACCATTGGAGTGTTTGAAACTAAGTCTGCCTACATCATATTTTCATTATCACTTGTCTTGTGGTTATATTCATTGATCTTGCACTTGTATAACTTCGAGCTCCACTTTTCTACCTTGATAACCCATGGGGGTACTTGCATTTCCGAGTAAATATCCATGGGGTCCTCCTTCTCCACCACCGGTCTCTTTGTTCAAGCTTTCTTGGGTGCCATATTCTTTCTTATTTCTTCTCGTGCCTCTCTCCTTTTCCTGCCCAGAATTAATGACTTCTCCACTTCTCTTTCATGCAACCCCTCTCCTGCTCTATTTTCTTCCTTCCTCCTTGTAATGTCCCAAGACTACACTACAACTTGCACAATTCCTCCAGTTTCGTGACAAGTACCTCACTTCGCTCTTCTTCGCAAAACCCTTGTCACACTTTGAGCTAGGAGCACAAAAGAAATTTTCTAAGGAAAAGTAGTTGAAATGACTACTCTTACCTCCTATTTATACTTTTTCAATGCCTTAGAGTTCCTTTGACCATGTGTCTTAACGTCACTTTTTAATAGAGCACTTTATTTCACTTAAATCAACTTCTATGACTTCCCCTCATGCATCATAGCTATAACCTTCTGGCACTCCAACACTACTTCACTACCATGGACCTCCTTCACACGCGTCATCATGCCAAAGTACATAACCTTCATGTTGTCCACTAAGTAGTTCCCCATGGTGTTTCCTACCTTATGTTATATTACGTGATCTTTCCCTTCTTCATGGTCTTTAAAATTTTCTCAACACACCTTCATAACCACATGAATTCAAACACCTTAACCATCATTCCACTCATTCTTCTACCTTTGCGCTAATCGTTCCCATTAGTCCATTGTTGAAAGAATTTTTCAAACATATTTGACATATCTGCTACTTCACTCCACACAAAAATGTATGTGCGGTCCTTTGCACATAGAATCTCTTACAATGTAATTAGCTACTGGCGCACCAATGCACAACACAAAACCCAAAAAAATGATGACAAAGGAAACAACCAAAAGGGAAAAGCATTAAAGGAAACCTAATCTAATTGGCAATACTACCTTATTTATAGACACATAGAAGCCTTATTTATAGTAGGGCTTCAACCTACTCCCATTGAAATATCCTAGCAACCTTGTCCCATCCAGTGCTTGCAACTGGCACACGCCTGAATCAAGGATGTAAGATATAATATATGGCCCTAAGAAATGGAATTTGAGTTTCCTAGGATGGCGTAGAAACTTAGAGTCATAAAGTAAAACCATCTACCCAACCTCAAATTGTTTATTTTTAATGTGATGATTGTGTCATGCTTTTTCTCTCTCCTTCTTAGTCTTCTGACTCCATCTAGAAAGTGATCATCTTTCATCCAATTACATTAATTTATCCATACACTTTTGTAATTCTTTCTCATTGGTTAATCCTCCTATGCACGCAATTCGTAGAGAGGGAATCCTAAACTCTACTCGTAAAATAGATTTTGTGCCAAACACCAATTTAAACGAGTGTGGCCTTGTTCAATCTCTTATAGGTTTTCCTATACACCCATAGTACGAATGAGAATTTTTCATCCCAATCTTGTCTCCCAACATCAAAAATCTTGGTCAACATGTGACTTAGTATCTTGTTAAATGCCTCAGTGGTTCCATTAGCTTGAGGGTGATAAGGGGTAGTCTTGTGATGAGCCACCATGAACTCTGCCAACAAAATCCTAACTATCTCATTCAAAAATGTGTACCCCTATCACTAGTCAAGCTCAATAGACACCCATACCTACTGATTATATTTTCCCATAGGAATCTTACCATTGTGGTTATTATGAAATCCTTCATAGGCACTACCTCCACCCACCGTGTTAAGTAATCAATACAAGTAATGATATAGCATGAACCAGTCCTTCATGCGGTAGGTGAAATAGGTCCTACAAAATCAATCACCCACTTCTCAAATGGTTCAACACTAGCTATCGGCCTCAAGGGAATTTCATCTCTTCTTCTGGCTTGCCAAGGCACTTGGAAATGATCACAAGCCTTGAAAAACTTGATACAATCTTGGTAAATGCTTTCCCACTAGAGACTTGCTAGTAAAATCTTCCACACATTGGCATTTCCATCATAGTTTCCTCCTACAATTCCACCATGTGCTTCCTCCATGATTACAACACACTCATGCTCTAACACGCACCGGTGCAAGATCTCATTATGGCATAACTTGTATAAGTCTCCACCAATTAACATGTAGGGCGCGACGCGTATAGCTAACTATTTTCTCTCTAAAGTCTTCATTCATTCGGCATCATACCTATTTTGAGAAACATGGCAATATCCTATAATTCGGAGGGCACGCGTTGCAATCTAAATAGTTGTGCATCTAGAATTGTATCCTCAATGCTTTGTGCATCCTCCCCGAGTTGTTCTTTGGTAAATGGCCAAGTCCCGAGGTTACTTTTACCCTGATTTTACAATAACCGTAAACTCAAACACTTGAAATAATAAGACCCACCTACATATACATGACCTTATAAAATAGGCTTGTTTACCAAGTACTTCAATATCATGTGGTTCATGTAGAATATAAAGGGTGTTGCCAACAGATGATTCCTAAATTTTTGTAGCACATAGATCATCGAAAATGCCTCGCACTTAGTAGTATAGTTCTACTATGTTGGTGTCAACTTCTTGCTTGCAAAACAAAGAGGGTGATCAATAGTCCCTCACCAGGTTGTGCCAACACTTCTCCAATTTCCATCCTTAAGGCATCAACATGTACATGGAATGGCTTATCCTAAGAAGTAAAGTGTAATATGGGCGTAATGATAATTCTATTCTTTAATGAATCAAACGCTATCTATTGCACTTCTCCCCAATGAAATGTACTTCTATTCTTCAATAATCCCTCCAATGGTGCAGCGATATTTGCATATCCCTTAATAAATTTTCAGTATTACCCCATATGCCCTAGGAATCCACACACCATGCTCTAAAGCTTGTAGGTTCCCCTAATCCCACAATAACAACAAATTTGGTAGGATCCACCATAAGCCTTCCTTACATATGATATGTCCCATTAGGGTTGATAAAAGGAGTAGTGGAAACACATTTCT
>CM031239.1:639855015-639913599 GCA_018340775.1 Taxus wallichiana var. yunnanensis | reverse complement strand
TTCCTTTAAAACATTAAATAATACCGAAGATGCAAGACACAGTGGGATCGTTCCAAGTGCCTTCCGATCCAACAAATCCCATTCCACATCTGTCATACTCGAGGGTTTGTTCACCTTCTCAAACAACGGAGTATAAAGATCCTTCTGATAAAGGTAATCTTCCATCTGCATCTTCCAAAGACTGAAATTCTTGCCCGTTGAATTTATCAACCCTAGATCTTCCATCATCTACCATAGCTCCCACTCAAGATAAAACTTTCCCTGTGATTCAATACTTCAGCAAACCAAACCAGGCTCTAATACCAATTTTTAGGAAATAAGAGATAAAATATGCGGAATAATCCCTTACAGAATCGCAATAGTAGAAACTAATATGCAGAAAATATTACAAGATCTCAAATAAAAGTGCGAATAAATAACACAACATAGAGAGACAATATTTAACGTGCTTCACCCAATTTGGGCTATGTCCACCAAGAATCACTTTCTAGATTTTATTACAAGCCTCCACTCTCTCAATACAATACCAGATCCGTTTGGAGCTATGCTCAACAAACTCTATAAATTCACACCGAATTCAAAACACATCTACAATACATTTACTTGTCTTCTTATCATATGCATAAGACCATATAAATAGACAACTGCTTAAGCAATTTATAAAACCATGGGTATCAAACAATGGGCAAAAACAAAATTGTCCCATAAACCTATGGTAGCCAAAGAGGCGGTTTTACAAAACAATGGGTATAAAAAAAAACCATGGGCCCAAAAACATCCCATAATGGTTACCCATTACCCATGGGTTAATAAACCACCCATGAAAATTTGCTTTGGGGGCTTCACCCCTGAACCCCCGACCCACTCACCAGGTGGCGGGATTGCTTTGTAAAAATACCCAAGTGTAACACATAGAAGGTGTACCACACTCTAACATGAAAATAGGCTCCACAAACATAACATCTCGGAGTAGCTTCAACAACTTTCAACAATTGGGAGGTTCTATATGAACTCCTATGTAGTATATGCTACTACCTCAGAGAGGGACTACCCAACATTGAATCGGTGTGAGATATGGCCCTAGGTCAGGATATACGAGTACTATCCAAAGTTAAGATTGGAGAACAACATAGCCTAATTCAGTAAAATCAACGATGTCTTCTTCTATGGCGTCGTCTCCCTCTTGAGGCCCAACATGACTTACGGTCGGACGACCAAAATCGTGGTCACCACCACGGAGAAGTGGGGAGCATTATTCATGCAATTCCCCACTTTCACCTATCTCGAGCCACTAACTTATTGGGAGAGCCCACCAAATTGTCAAGGTATGTGGGACCCAAACTAATCCTATTGGAGATGTCTAGACAACTCATCACATACCATGAGAAGTGTTTGAAAAGGAAGAAGGGTGGAACTCCATTCCCCCTCACAAGAGTGTGAATACACTGCACTTCATAGAGAAAATCACGGGAGATGTTTGCGAGCTTGAATTGCTCAATTTGAATCATAATTTCCCAACAAGGCCAACCTTTGATCCTCGTGATTGCCTTCCAAATGCAAAGATCGATCCGATTCACATCCCTCGGAGTTGAAGATATCTACATCGACCTATATCACGAAGTTGAGCTCAGACGAAAGGATCACTCCGATGGCCTGGCGAGAGATCATTCAATATGGTGTGGCTATCGCCCCAAAGGGTTTCAAGCAATTGATCAAGAATTTGATCCCAGTTTATCTAGACACGGATGGGGACAATTGGCCATTTACCGAAATTGATAGGAACAAGGCCCCTCAGACTATAGAGGAAAGGGTCAAGGGCACTCTGTAACGCACCGAGCATTGGTGCAAGAAAAATGGTATCATCTACCTTGGGGTAGACTTTACCACGTCTCCCTTGGGTAATGCACCATCAAGCGAAGCAGTTTCGAGGGCAAAGGAAAGGATAAAGTAGGAGAGGCAAGCACTACTCGGAGAAAGTTCCGAGAGCCCTCCTTCCACCGCCGAGGAACAAGTTATGGACTTAGTGTCCCCAAGAAGAGAAGAAGCGGCCAGTGCTCCAACGGACACATCCACTTAGGATGTTGTCACATCTACAACTGGCAAAGTATCAACCGTTCCCTCTCTCGCTCCTCCTTCCCCTCCTCATGTCGCTCAACCAACCG
The DNA here is from genome assembly GCA_018340775.1 of Taxus wallichiana var. yunnanensis. Taxonomy (NCBI): domain Eukaryota; kingdom Viridiplantae; phylum Streptophyta; class Pinopsida; order Cupressales; family Taxaceae; genus Taxus; species Taxus wallichiana. The sequence goes on along the minus strand of CM031239.1, from coordinate 639,911,437 downwards.
CTCCTTTGGTTGTGTCTTCTCCCCCATCTTCTACCGTCCCCCTCCCTCTTCCTCCATCTTCTCTTCCCTCACGGATCTATCCCCAACATTTCTTCCCTCATCTCACAGATCCCTTCCACCCCCACGGTTCCCTCTCTTGCAGTGACTCCTAACCCCGTGAGAGCATTGGAGTGTTGGCTTCTTTCTCCATGCCGCCACCAAGTGTCTCGACACATTTCCTGTGTCCACTGCAGTTGCTCCTTCTTCCACCCCGTTTCCTCCTCTTCCTCTGGTCCCACTCCCCTAAGTCCATAATGGATCTCCGAACACCTGAGCCAACACAAGAGGAAAGTCCCTATTGCACCCATGGACTTCTCTGTTATTCCAGCTAAAGGGCCTAAGAAGCAAAAGGCTATAACCTGCTTCTCTCAAAGCACTTCAGGTGAAAGGGTTATGGAGATCACGTACCCTGATCCCACAAAGAAGAAAGAAGATATGTCTCCTATAGATTTTATAGTGACTTAGGTCACAATGGGAACATCATCAAAGAGCCTGCAAGGAGAGGCCTTATCGAAGTGGATGCCCTTTGCAAAGCAGCTTCAAGAAGCAAAGGAAGAGAAGAGAATATTAAAAGAGAAAAACAAGCATCTTCTCCAAGCCTTGCAAAAGATGGGTAATGCCCTCTTATGACAATCGACCCTCAGGAAGTTCTTAATCAAGAGAAGATAAATGAGTATGCCAAGATCGGTGAGCGAGGTGTAGCGGTGTCCACACGGATGAGAGAAGATCCTCAAAGATAGTGAGGAAGTTATTACAAAGTTCAAAGAGCTCTATCAAAATATAGATAAAGAGAACTCGGAACTCCGTGCAATATGAGGACCTATCTCGAAGAGTTAGACCATGCCAAGTTGCAACACGAAACGTTCCAAAAGATGCTCAACTTGCCAGTTGATGACTTGGTGAAATTCGGCGTCTTTGATCACCGTGAGCACTCAACAAAGTCCTTCTTTGCTTTAAACTATTGGGTTGACCAAATGGAGTTTGTCTTGGAAAAGATAGACAAAATCAAGGAGGAAGCCCTGGATGCCATGCATCAAATGGAGCATATCATCTTAAAAATGTCTCTAGGGTTGCTCGGTGCAGCGTACGCCTTGAGGAAGGCAGATGATACTATTCAGCTTTTCAAGGGAATCGTGTCGCAGGGTTTAGCATCAGAGGCCACTTTTGATGTAGAATCTATCAACAACCTTCGACCTGCCGCGACTTCATTGGATACTTGATGGAGGCAGGAAACAAATACTTCAAACTCCGAAAAGACTCAGAGATGAACAAGAAACTTGTGAAGTCATCGGGGATCACACCAAGGGTCCCGCTCAAGATCAACTTTAGGTGATGGTCAGCAAGTTCATGGAGTATCGAGCTCAGTTTCACATTACCTCTCCTGAGCAGAAAGGCAAGACACTCCTTTTAAGCCAAGGGATGATGATGAATAGGCTCCTTCCTCCTAGGATAAATCCCATTTTTGTAAAAGTATTTAAAAGTATGTTGGCACAAACGATGACATCATCCATGTTGCACCATGAGATGTTGTCATCCACCAAATTACCCCAAAGTCAACATTTGACTTTTAAATATTTTGTAAATATTTTATAAATAGTGGTTGGCTCCTTTTTGTCTTCTTTCTCCTTCTCCTTCTATAAATACTTGGATACTTGTAGTATTCGGGAGGAGCAAATTTGTATGAAAAATAGAAGTGAGGAGAGAAATACTTTGAGCTTTCTTGTAACAGAACAAATATTAATACAAAAATTGAGACTTTGTGTTGAATTCTGTGTTATGTGTTAGATATTTCTTAAGTTAGATCTGCATGCTTATTCTATTGGATTCACCTATGCTTTTTTCATTTGTTTATCAAGTATTGCTTTGTTTGTTTATGTGAGTAAGTTTGGCTCTATTTACTACCGGCCCAAAACATAAACCCTCTGACCTTTCTACTTTGGAATTCATTTCTTTTCTCCCTTCGAGATCCATCTTTCTTCTCTTCCTTCCCGCATTCCTTTATGTTCTTTGTTGGAACTAACTCTACCAGGATGAGATCCCAAAACCCTCCCGAAGGCAGGAATATCTTTGTAAGACTTGCATAGATTCCTCGCTTTATTAGAATAGCAACAAACTATTTTCACTTTCTTTGTCTCAAAGAGGGCTATGCCCGCACAATCGTTGGCCTATCTATCCATAGATTTTCCTACCCGATAGCTTTTGGACGAACAATACTAAAAGAAAATCAGAAAAATATAACAAAATATCGGAAAGGTGAGAAAAAATTGAACCTAATTGGTTAGGTCCTTATATTATCACCAAAAATATGGATTTAATGAATACAAGTTTTACACCAAAGATGGTCAAGAGCTTAAAAACCCATGAATGTGGTTCATCTGAAGATATTATCATCCCAAATCACTAGTTCTAACCCCTTGTGTTGAGGGCATTTTAGCACATCCAATTGTATTGTACCTTCACCCTATTCATGTAATCGTTTCATCCTAGTTTGATTTGTGTCATTTGTTACTTGTAATTAGGGACGTAAACATGTATTTATCCATATCTATTTTCATTCATCCCTTGATCTTATAGAGTTATTGCATTATTTAAGCATGTTCATATGGGTACTAGATCACCTAAGGTCTCTCAACAATCCAACCAAAATAAAAATAAAAATTTAAGAACATTCAAAATATAAAAAAATTAAAACATTCAAAATCCAAAAATTGAGAACATTCAAAATCCAGAAAAACTAAAAACATTCAAAAACCAAAATATTAAAAAAATGTACAAAATCTTAACAACCATCAACACAACTTAGAAATATCCGAATTTTAACTCCTATCCTTGTGATCAATCCAACTATCTTATGACTATCAAAAAATTAGTTTACCCCTTACATGTATCCGTGCTTGGGGTCAAGTCTAATCACACCCTCGTGTGTATCCATATTTGGGACAATATCGACTCTCATTTTCTTCCTTGCATGTATCCTTGCTTGGGGGAAATGACCCATTCAATCTCAGATCAATCTTCAAAGCAGATCCAACAAGAGTGTCACTTGACCCCACTCTTCAGTCTGATCCATCCCCTTGCATGTATCCTTGCTTGGGGGCATTCAAATCTACTTAATCTTCACTGTGGAACACATTAGGGGCATAATTAATTGTCTTTATTTAAATTTGTGTTGCATAGTTTTCTTTCTTAACCAATTACAAGTATTTTGTTATCATCTTGGTTTATTCATAGCCATGGTGCATACTATTACTATGTATATTAGGTTTTCTTTACTTTTTTTTTTTTTCTATCTCGACCAATTAGTATTTTTGTTAACATCTTGGTTTATTCATAGCCATGGTGTATCAACTACTATGTATATTGGGTTTGTTTTTATTTTTACCTTTTTTGTGTGTTTTTACGCATATCATGGGTTGCTCATCATGGTTTTTCAATAATCATGGTGCTTAACTCTATTGTGCAATAACAAAATAGGTTTCTCTAAAAAATTACAAAAACTGAATGGAAGCTCAACTACGAGCACAAATCAATCATATCATCATCACTATCATATCTACCATGTCATTTAATCAACATAAGAAAATGGAAATCAATAAGCATCCATTGAAGATAATTACAAATGTGTGATACAAAAATCATCATCTATATACATCAATAAAATGTCCATATACAATGTCCACATTAAAGAATGTCATATACATCCATATACTTCAAATGCCACAAACGACATCTATATAAAAATAATATGCCTTCATCATGAGGTGTATACAAAAACTATACATGTGCATTATATATAAAGCCATCCCTGTCTCTCTCCTACTCCAGGACTACCCGGTCTATCTCCCCCTCACCTCGATGGTGGCATTTGGACATATCTAGCCGATCTAAATGGCCCATGTGATCTCACCGATCTCCATGACCTCGACAATGTCCTCTTACTATATCTTGGAGCTCTTTGGCCCTCGGGAATGATTGTCTCATATAATGTTATGTAGTAGCCCACATCATGTGTTCTTTACCAATAACACGTATATCATGTCTCCCATCCTGGTATCCTTGGCCACATGTTGTGTCGTGTATATCTTTACATTTCTCTATTCATTTGTATCATAAGTTGATCTCTCTTAGATGTCCTCTACTATAACTCCGTATGAAATATATAAGTTATAATCAATGTGGCATCTCTCCACCAAATGTCTATGTCCCTCTAAACATGTACTACATGTAGCTCTAACATCAAGGCCATGGAGATGGTAATAATGGAATTTGGTTCCACAAATTTGTATCTCCATTATCTCCCCATCCATCATCTCCATTCCCATTACCGTTTATGTTACCATCTCTATCTCTATCTCCTCTATTGGACTCGGTGGCCTATGCGGTGCAAGCTGTACTTTGTACACCCTATGTTGGTATTTAAGCCTACACATGTATATCTTATCCGGTCCATGTGCCTATCCAACATGTCCTTGGCCCTGTTGGCCTCTTCCTCTCCTACCCTCTACCTGTAAAGCACACCTAGGCTCTTTGCATATATGTCGATGTTATAACCGCATGTCGAATGGTGAAACATAGGGACATAATACTGCATACCATGTTGTGTACTCATATGATACTTCTAGATCCACAACATCTACCCAAGCATCCCATACATGTGGTAAAAATCTACCCAAATTGTCCCTTGTAACACTGGACTAGGTACATGGCCAAAAATCCATGGTTCTCGTGGTACTCACATGTACCACACTCGCCACCGGTATATCCCGAGTCACACCTAGCTATCATCTCGACCATGTCCGGTCTCCGGACCACATCTCTCCAAAATGCATGATTGACTCCCAATGATATAATTCTTGATCTCTCTGTACCTAACTCAACATCATCTCGTGGCCCATAAATAATTTTTGTATGTCCACCATGCAATCATCCTAATATAAATCATCTATACCACTTCTATAAAAGTCCATATCTCCTGGTGACCCCTTGTGTCGGCCACCCACTATCTCCCATCCAAATGTTGAGGGCTCCTCGGGATATCTCTGTCTTTAAAAACACCCAATGGCAGGACCATTGCTATGTGGTCTCATGCCCAAATATGTAATAGAGTAGCTAGACCTAAGTTTTGTCGACTCTATAGACCACCATGTGCATGTCCATGTATAAGTGTGCTAAAATACATGGATCCCGTGAAAATACTAGGTCAGTAATCATCAACTCCGCTACAAAAATTGATCATACCAAGCTGGAATTGTCATCAATTTTTATTAGGCAATAAGTAATCACCGATAAGAGTCATTGTTAGATAAATGGTAGCCGAGCTATCTCAATATTTCTCATGCATTGTCCGAGGTGGGCCATCCAATTCTAAAATTCCTTTTCGTCTCTTCGCCCATCACGCTTCTCAATAAGATGATAACATCCAAGTGACCTTCATGGAATTCACTTCTAGATAAGATTTTAGGCACATAAGAAGGTTTCGCCTTGCACGAGCAATGACCCAAGTGCAAGGCCTTACAGTGTATGAGTCATTTTTCACCCATTTATGTGATGCAAATTCTTTATGATGGTGACCATCTGTTGCTAGTTGGAATTTGCAAATATCATGAGATACCCTTAGGGTTAAGGATCTGTAAGAATTGAGTTATCGTCCACCCACACTATCTTGGAGTCAAGTTCATAGTGTCACGCACATGTCGGACCAATTCTATAATTTGAATAGATAATAGATGACCTCTTGCTCCAAATAATCCACTCGACAAGAGTTTCTCTTCTACGGGCTCACTAGATCCTCCAAGCATTCTATTCTTCATGTCTTTGAGATCCATATGAGTGACATCCTTGTCTCCCACATTTGGATACTCGGTAATGAAGGTTAAAATAGGCTCAATTCCCGAGTATTTGAACTTCATTTTACCAAAAATCACCAAGATGAGCAAAACTAGAGTCACCACAAACTATTTGTACTCAAATATGGAACTTTCTATTTTTAGCAAGTAGGGTCCAAAATTGTTATTTTTAGAATCTTTACGAGAAAAATTTATCTCTCAGTTCCTTACTCATTTGGGTTATTACCATTGATTAAGGTTTACTATTTTTAGATGCGCCCTTTTCTAAATATTGTTATTTTTAGAAAGTTTTCCGAACAACCCTTTTTCATGTTTCTTACTTTTTTAGGATATTTCAAATGCTGAGAATTCATCACTTTGGGAAACTTAATATTTTTAGAACCCACTATTCAAAACACCTTTTATTTTTAAAAACTAGACTTACTTGGTGTCGGGTTGCAATGAAACCATTATCAAAATCTTCTATTTTGCACCGAGATCTTCTCGCTCCAAATTTTATGATTTTTCATCCACTGGATCTTGAGAAAATTAAAAAAGCAAGTTTTAGGGTTTGATATTTTATTTTTCTACTATAAAAAAACTTAAGGCATCAATGAATTTTCCGTCATAATAATCCTAATGGCGTTTTGGAGGGGAGATCTTGACAAAATTTGAAGGTGATCATACTCCGGTTGAAAAGTTATGTTCAAATCTCCGTTTGGTGGCCATGGAGTCTAGAAGAATTTTGGCAAAGCATCTCTCGACAAAATGGAGTTACGGAGGGTGTTACAACAACAATCCTCATAAAAATGGCTAATTGTGTGGTGAGTGAGGAGTTTAAATGAGTTTTATAATGTTTTTAACTCACCTTGCTAACTACACATTGAACCTAGGTTTAAATGGAGTTTGGAAAATTTTTGTGAGTGGTGCAATAGGGACACGCGGGAAACCAAGGACATCAAAGGTTTTCTTGGAGTAAGATGATGAAAAGTGGCATGTGGTGATAGGTGAATGAGATGAAGGGGCTGGGAAAAACACCTGTGGAGTTGAGTGAGGTCGCATGGGGTCTAAAGGCTTCATCTATACTTGGGTAACACTTTCTTGTCCCCCTTTCCCCAGGGATAGGGGAAAATGGGGACAAGCGTGACAAAAAAAAGCGTGACTAGGGTGAGGGAGTGAGGTTGCAATTTTTGTGTCCCTCTTGTCCCCCTTGCATCATGGGGATGAAAGGGACAATGTGGACACTTGGGTATCGAAAGTACATCCTAGGGAGGAGGATGAGATTGCACTTTGTGTACCTCATGCCCCCTTGTCCCCAAGGGGATAGAGGGGACACAAGAGTATCAAAAGTGCAACTAGGCCAAAAATGGAAAGTCAAATAATTCCCATAGCTTTCCGATGACTACTTGTTTGCTTCTTGAATCCTTACGAAACTCTCATAATTATCTAAAAAGTCAAGTTTCACCATTAGGATGCTCATTCCCTGCACCTAGAAAACATGATGTTGAACAAATTGCTCTGAATGTTGCATTCTTTCCCAAATTTTCCTAAATTGCCTCAAATGCCTTCAAGACTTCAGAAATCACCTTCGGATGTTTTAGATCTTTCTCAAACTCTCCCAGAGGATGCATATTGGCTTCAGAATGACCAAAATTGGCCTTTTTAGGCCTCTAAGAGAACTTGTCTTTTATTGAACTTTATTGAATCCATCCATAAACTTCATCACACTTCCTTGCACACTAAGGCATGCTTGAGAACTGCATTAGGACCTTCTTTATGGCCATGATGATGGTGCCATTGGAGGCGATTGGCTAGAAGGAGGTTACAGCAGTGTGGTTAAGAAACAAAATTTTACACTATGGCTTAGTTGTCATGCTTTGAAATTTCAATTTTTAGGCTAGTCATTTTACATGACAACATAATGATACATCCTTAAATATATATATGAATTATAATTACTAGGCAAACTCACTAAGCAAAAACACCTTAAAAATATTGTGTAGTGGGAAGAAACCATAAACCTCTAATCCCTTTTCCATTAATAAAAATTCAAATAAAATAATAATTCGCCGGTAGGCGTCTACTTTGAAGATGCCTTTGCTGGAAAGTGTCAAATTCCAGTGGCTCCAATATTTACTCTCTTGCTGGATTTTAGATATTTTAAAGGTTGCCGGATTTTAGATATTTTTCTACAGTCCTAGATATTTACTATCCTAGATATTTGATTTTGATTTTGTTCTTCATAAAGTAAATTCTATAGTTTACTATTTGGAAAATAATATTGGTCATATATCTTGTTCAAAGTTTTTGAGATTCAAAAGTTTTCTGATTTGCCCTTGCTGGAAAGTGTCAAATTCCGGCTGCTCCAATATTTACTATCTTGCCGGATTTTAGATATTTTAAAGGTTGCCGGAATTTAGATATTTTTCTACAGTCCTAGATATTTGATTTTGATTTTATTCTTCATAAAGTAAATTCTATAGTTTACTATTTGGAAAATAATATTGGTCATATATCTTGTTCAAAGTTTTTGAGATTCAAAAGTTTTCTGATTTTGATTTTATTCTTCATAAAGTAAATTCTATAGTTTACTTTTTGGAAAATAATATTGGTCATATATCTTGTTCAAAATTTTTGAGATTCGAAAGTTTTAATAGATAAATGTCCGGTGTTTGACCAAATGATGAAACATGATTTAGTTTGGCGACTATCATAATTGTGTCTTACAAAAATATGGACAATAGCAAAATAAGAGCTTTGCAACAGCATATAGACATCCAGGGAATATCAACGCGAAATACAACTCAAATAAACTAAATATTGCTACTATCTCCGGCATAATTTGCAACTCATTTGCAATTGCTAGTATTAAAATTAATGTTTATGAAGGTTTACATTGACGGAAGATATTTAATTTGAACCGCATTAAATATATAATATAGAAATAATGTTAACCGGGGTAGCTCCCATTACATACAATCATTTAATATACATTAAATTATCATTTTCTTGACAATCCCAAAATTATTAATTATATAAACCCGTCGGATTATAGATTTCACTGCAATAGATATTTGGTACGAGGGATATCCCTCTTATCCTAGTCATTTGATCCGCCAAAAAATTGGGGTGATTTGAAAGGGCTTCCACATCTTTTCCAGTCACAGTAAGCCTCTGCAAGTTAATTTGATGAAGATGAAGGATCCAAGGCAAGCAAAAATGACTACAATTGAAGTGATAACATTTATGGTGCTACTCTTGGTTGTGAGTGCAACTGCATACACCAGGCCTCCTGCAAGAGCCACATTATCTCTTCCTCGGCTGACAAAATCAAGAATCCATCCAGAGCAGGTATGTAAATTCTGTCAATATACAATCTCTTTAAACATAATTTAAGTGTTTTCAGTTGTGGATTGCATTGATGATGCGTTTGATGGATTTTAAACTGTTTTCAGTTCTAGAATGAATGGGCAGATTTTATAGGTTTTAAAGTGTTTTTACCTATATCATGGATTGGTGGGGTTCATATATATTTCAAGTTTTTTCAGTTGTAAGATGAATTGTTGGGTTTCATAGGGTTTAAACTGTGTTTTCCATTGTAGAATGAATTTATGGGTTTCATAGATTTTTGAGTGGGTTTAGTGGTAGAATGAATTTATGGGCTTCATAGAATTTCATGTGTTTTCAGTTACAGAATCAATTGCCGGGTTTCATTGATTTGAGAGTGTTTACAGTTACAAAATGAATTGTTGGGTTTCATGGGATTTCAAGTGTTTTCACTTGTAGAATGGATTGGTGGGTATCATAAATTATTTTAATTGTTTTGAGTTAAGAGTGAACTGATGGGTTTCATAGATTTTTAAGTGTTTTCATACGTAGATTGAATCAATGGGTTTAATAGATCTTTTTCAAAAGTCAGTGGGTGTGGTTTAGTTTTTGTTTGGTCTTTTATATTATATTGTGCAGGAATAATGGCACCCATTAAGTTTAGAAGGCGTCCTTTATGTTTTTTAATTAGATTTTTCCTCTGTCAATTTGTACAGAAACGATCTGATTGTATTTGTTTTGAGGGCATCCATTTGAAATTTTATATGATTTTCTCAATGTGTTTGGGTTGGTGTTAATTTTTTTAAAATCATTACATGGGTGTCAATTTTTATTTTTATTTTAAGTTGAAATTGGTATGCGTTAGTACTTTTAGTTATTTTTATGTGAAAATGTACTGGAATAAGGGCATCCATTTGAAATTTTATTAGGTTTTCAGCCTGTTGGGGTTGAAAAGTATCATTTAATTTCTTTATTTGATTAATCATGTAAGTTTTGGACAAAAATGATGGGATTGTATATCACAAGAGTCTCTGGAGTATAATTGTGTAGAGATTAGTTTTCCAATGTTTCAGGTTTCTCATCTGGACTCATCATCAGGGATTGTATGTTTTCTCACTGGGTTCAGTTTCTGACAATTGTTTTAAACTGGTCAAACAGAGTTCAGTTGTTTTTAAGTTGAGAGATGTGTGGTTTAGTTTTTGATTTTTCGTTTGATGTTTTATGTTAAATATTGTACATGACTAAAGGCACCCATTTGAAAATTTATCGTGTTATTCTTTTCCAAGTTGAGGAGATGTCTTTCAGATTTTAATTTGTATGTATTAGTTTTAGGGGCACCTTTTGAAATTTAGGAGTTATCTGAAGGGGTTTGGGTTTCTGGTAATGTTCAGTATGTGTCATAGATAAATTGTTCTTGGATTAGTGTGAGATTCGGGTTCTTAGGAAGTGTGAAAGAAATAGTAATAATAATATAGGGCGAGGTTAGTATAGATAGGCAGTCGAGCCCGTATAATCTATATTCAATTAACAAGGTTGTCCCAAGAACTGGCGAGTGGCAAGGTTGGTTCTAATTCATTCCGCTTCTGGGCATGATCCCCTCCCCTCTCCTCCCCTCCCCTTTAAATTGATCTAGGGCTTGTGGCGTTATAGCAATAATGAGACACTCGTAAGAGTGTGACCCGGGTTCAAATTCCCCTCATTGCAATGATGCAGCTAACAACTCCAATGAACACGAGTAAAGGTTGAGTGTGATGATTAGATGGTGACCCATGTTCCCAAATCTGAAGAATGTGGTCCAAGGTTATCCTACACCCTGCTAAAGGCAACCCGTCATAATTTTGGCTATGTTCAAAGGGTCAAGATGTAATGCTAATGGGGGACACCAGTAAGGACATGACCCAGGTTTGAATCACACTGCGATAACTGAGTTGGACATATGGGGAGTTTGTGGTGTCACAGTAATGGGGTGCATTTGATGGTGACTCAAGTTTACAAATCTTAAGAATGTGGACCAATCTTACCCCAAGCCAGGTTAAAGGAAGCTTATATCCTCACCCAGGCCTAAAATTTACTAGAAGTAGCTTCCCAGAATTACTGGTAGTAGAATTTGGCTAGCAAGGAAAGAATTTATTTGAATCAGAATCACAGACCTAGTGCGGTGATTTTGTAGCAAATTAGGAAATTTCTGTAGAAAGAGAAGTCTGACTCTGTTTTTGGTCAAATAAAGTAGAGACATGAATGGACTTCAATAAGGACTTGCAACAATAACAAAAAAGAGATCCTTTTGTTTTGAAGGTCTACTGAGTCAGTGTAAGTGTTTGCATCAAGAGCACTATGCTTCATATCTTCTCTATATCCCTTGCAAGAATTGAGCCCGTGCATAGCAATTTATTTTAGCTGGTTGCTTTTGGGCAAGAAATTTATAGGTCAGAAATATCTTACAGATGACATGACTTTTGGGTCTTCATAAACTGTGTTCCAGCTGATTCCTTTATAGTACTATATAATTTACTTCATGAAGGCCAGCTTTCCTGGATACATTTTTTCTCCCATCAGGGTCAGGACTCAGGTCATGTAGTCAATTGAGCTAGTGATCAAAGAGGCAAATATTTCCTGCATAACTTCTGGACAAAACCCTCTGTCATGTTGTAAAACTGAAAGTGCTAGGTGACTTTTTCTGCAACAGATGCATTGTCACACAGCTTGTATAAGGCAATTACTCGCGAAGCTAAAGAGCAAGAAAACAGCTCAAACTGGGGAAAAACTTGAGAAACAAAGAAATGGTGATTTTAATTAATTTCTTAGAAAAAGGTGATATTTTGTACAAGGTGGGTATTGGCAAGCTGTTTCCAAGTTTTCCATTCACTTGCCAAGTACTCATTAATATGGAAAATTTAAATTTTGACAGAATTTACTTGTCTAGCTTGTGAAGATGATAAAAGTCGTGTAATAATATTCTTGTGACTCGGGAGAGCACCAATTTCAATGATTTGAGAATTGGATTGTATCTCAAATACAAGCTTGTCATTGTAGGTTCTCTGCTACCATTTTATTTTTGTCACTTATTTTGAAGTTCTAGGGTAAGAAAGGGATGTTAATTACCGGTTTCATGCCACAAAGCTTTATAATTTGATGTTAGCAGTACCACAGAATAGTGAATACGATTTCTATCTAGAAGATGGGCCATCTTGTTTTTGTGTGCGGAATTTGAAACTCTGAGTTTATGGCATCGCTTGCATTTGCTGGCTGGAAGGCAATAGATTTTTTTATTTTTGCTGGATAATTGGGGTTTTACTGGGCCCGATAATCCAGACTGGAAGACATTCCTTACTGTCACTTTCCTATTTGTGTTCTGTGGTGCTTGGCATAGATAGATATTATAGGGATTAATTAGGCATTCAAGGCAGCTGGCAATTTTTTTATCGAAAGCCATAATCAGGGTGTGCTACAGTCCATGTTTTAAAATAAAATGACAGCAACAAGAACAGCAAAGTTAGAGAGGAAGATTTGGCAACTCCTTTCAACCGAAAGTAGAAAACACCGTCATGTATATTTGTAGAGGTGTTGCCAACTTGCAGATCGTGGAAAGGCATGACGAATAGCTGATTTTCTTCTCTCTCCATTTTCAAGGCTGCATACCCTTTTCTCACTGGAAAATTTAAATCACATACCTTTAAACTTTATGGCTTTCACTATATTGAACGGCCTTAAGAAAAAGTTGCACACCCCTTCACTGTATTTCCTTTGTTTGGCTTGCTTGGTCATGTTGCTAGGTTTATTCAGCTTATGGAATTATTAGTTCCTATCTGATCTTTGAGGCATTGATATATAGGTAATCATGTTGTCTGTAACTCATCCAGTTAGACTGACCAGACATGAGTAAACTGGTGTTTTGTCTTGCATGAGTATTATAGTTACTGTATACTGTTTTGTCTTGCATGGGTATTAGTGTGACAATATCATATGTCATGATAATCTAGATAATGGAGTCTCATTTTGAGGAAACAATGGAATCATTTGATAGTTAGAGTGTGTGGTAGTCTGTGATCACAAGCTTTATTTGAGACATAGTGACAATGCACCTCCTGAGAGGGTGGATACTCAGGATTCTGTTTATACTCCTTAGAAAAATGAGCAGAGTTAACTCTTTCAAAGTTATTCCTGAGTTTTCTTTCAAGTGCCAAGTTTGTTGATGAGTAAGCCGGCTTTATTCATAGCCTGTGATCCTCTTCAAAGTATCGTTTCCTTACCCTCTTGGCTTGCAAATGAAATAATTAAACATTCTTGATGGTGATGATCTCCATCTTATCTCTTGTTTCTTTTACAACTGTGGATTATCCATTCCTGAATATTAGCCCCATGGATTAAGTAGCGGGTTCATATTTTAATAATTTTATGTTAAAATCTGTAATGTCGTATATCTTATTGTGTGAAATCATTGTAGGGTTCACTTGTAAGTGGAAATTCATTCTTGGCATGTAACGTTTGGGCAGAAAGAGAGTCCGAGGCTTTCACACATGTTAGAGGTTATTTGTGGGTTTTTCAGTGTGTGTAGTAGGGTTTGGTAGAGGAAACTTAAGAGTTTAGAGAGAGGCTAGCCCTTTGTATTTTTGTTCAGCCTTTAAAATAATAAAGTAGATCTCCTATGGTTATGGATGCAGATTTGTGATTGTGTTCGATTATGGTGAATTTCTCCTTTGTTAGCAAATAAATATAAAACCTGTGGCAGGGATGGAGCTAATCACATTTGCTAACACTGAAGCCTCCTTGGGAACACCATAGACCCAAAAATATGGAGATTAAGGCTCTTCAAAGGTTCATGATGCCTGTTTTCCTAGGATTCTTAGCCTCCGTAGCTACATTCTGTCTTGTATTTTGCTCTGGTAGGTTTCTACTTCTCTGTAGAGTATGTGTGTACATCCAGCCATAACATTATTAAAGGTTTATGCTGATAAAGAAGCCAAACCTCTCTTGATGCAGACATTGTGAATACAAGAAGTAGATAAAGAACAACTATTGTGTTTTCAAAGATAACATGCTGGAAGATTTGACCCTTCTCAATTGCAGAATTTGGGAGACCGGTCCATGTCTGATTAGCAATGAATGTAGCTTTAGTCTATATTTACTTACTTTTTGGTTTTGCCATGTTTGAGCATATATCTGATGTTATCTTGTCCTTGGACAGTTATCTATTGCTTGTGTTGTGTTATGTGTATAGCTCATTTATCACACTTATTCTGCAAAGTGGAGTTCGCCACAAAGCACATCCTTTGCATGGTGTGAATGATCCCTGCATTTTATCGATATCAGTCACCCTACTCTCAAGCTATACATTTGATAGCCCGTGTCTACATTTTGTGTCATATGCATATTGTGAGGTCATATTTGCAAATTATTTTAAGCAAAATGAGAAGTGAAGAACTGCATTAAATTCCAGTAAGATGACAGCACACAACTCCTTTATTTCTTTGTGGTGGAAAGCTCTTTCTTTATTTACCGTGGGGGCAGGATTTGTACCTCGAACTTTTTCTCACTTATTTGCTTTGGGAGCCTTGATTGTCTGCACTTTCGATGAACCAGATCTTACCATAGTTAAATTTGATTTGTTTGTGTATGATTTTTTGAACCTTCTACAACTTTTAACATAGAAGTATATTCCATTATTGGACTTGTCTGTTATCGTTGATTGGGATCTTAAATACCATGTATTCCAGATCCCCATATTGTCATCCCTTTGAGAAAAACAATATCAAAATAACAAATGATCATATTACATAATAAAGAGATGTTAACAAAGCCCAAACTTCCATGCCCGTTTTAGTCTTTAAGAGTTCTGTTTATGGTATGAAAGAAATATCACGTAGTCCTCTACCTTTAGCTCTCTTAATAAATTTGTGTCATTCTAACTGATAAGGAAATAGTAGGTGTGGTTTCTTGCTTATTTTAAATATGGAATGCTTTATATTTACCAAGCAGCTTCTTGAAATTTCCCTTTGTAGGTACATATTTCTTTGGCGGAGCTAACCATATGCGGGTATCATGGATTACAAAGGGCGCTAATGCACCTTCAGTGGTTGAATACGGAACTACCCCAGGGAATACACTTCATCATCAGAAGGAGATAGTGATTCATATTCGTACATGTTATATGGATCTGGTAAAATACACCATGTTGTTATTGGACCGCTGGAGACTAATAAAACCTATTTCTATCGGTGTGGAGGATATGGAGCAGAGCACAATTTCAAGACTCCACCATCACAGTTTCCTATCACTTTTTCTGTTGTTGGTAAGGCTTCATGCTTATTTCCCTCATCTCACATGTGAAAATTCTTGAAATGCATAAAAGGAAGTAATAAAAGAAACTATTTTCCTTATCTTTGTATCCCTTTCTATTTCAATAGTTTTTTTGTGTTTTTCGTTCAATGGCTCTTTTACTGTCCTCTTTTCTGTGTTTTCTTCTAATTATTAGCAGTTTCCATTCTGTTTATGCTCACACATGTCAATTTGGCAAGAGTTGCATTAAACTCAAATCAATTGACTTGTAAATGTAAATCCACACCAAAACATTAAACTAGTGTGCTTGGCAAGGCACTTGCAATTATTTCATTTATCATACCCTCCCTCAAGCAGAGGTTTTTGAAGCTTTTTTGGCACAGAACATGCCATTTTCTGATTTGCGGGATTAAGTATTCCCAAGCACCTGCACGAGTCTTTTTTTCTTGTTATTATGCACATTCCCATTAACTAATCTATTTTTGACTGAATGAATTATTTATTTATGCTGCAGGTGACCTTGGTCAAACAGGATGGACATCTTCAACATTAGAACACATTCAACAATGCAATTATGATGTCCACCTTTTGCCAGGTGACCTATCATATGCTGATTACTGGCAGCCTTCTTGGGACTCATTTGGACGTCTAGTGGAGCCTTTGGCAAGTATGAGGCCATGGATGGTCACACAAGGAAATCATGAGATGGAATTCATCCCCTTATTTATGCCTCCATTTAGAGCATACAATGCACGGTGGCGTATGCCTTTCAAAGAAAGCAGTTCTAGTTCAAACCTTTATTATTCATTTGAAGTTGCAGGAGTGCATGTTGTTATGCTTGGTTCCTATACTGACTATGATGAGAATTCAGACCAATATCAGTGGCTTCTGGTATATGTGTTTTAAAGTTTCTGTTACCTGCGTAGGTTGTACATGCATTCCATTACGAATTTGTAGTTAGAAATGCCTTCACTTACAAATTACCTGAAGCTCCAAATCTTGTGAATTTTAGGCCGACCTTTCAAGGGTGGATAGGGTGAAGACACCTTGGCTTATAGTGTTGTTCCATGCACCTTGGTATAATAGTAATACTGCTCATCAAGGTGAGGGTGATGACATGATGGGAGCCATGGAGCCACTTCTTTACGATGCAAAAGTTGATATTGTACTTGCAGGGCATGTACACGCTTATGAACGCTCTGTAAGTACATAAACCCTATTTATTTTGTTTCCATGCCATTGTCCACTTTGTTGCCAAGAATTACTGAGTGAGTGTTTCATATTGTTTCAGACCCGTGTGTACATGAGAGGTGTTAATCCTTGTGGTGCTCTACATATCACTGTAGGCGATGGTGGAAATCGTGAAGGTCTTGCTTCAAGGTAGGCTTGATAAAATTTGAAGGTCTTGATTACCCTCATGATATTGTATGATAAATGAATCAATGTGCACGGTTTCAGCTTATTCGGTTGGAGTTATTCATTAACAATGCAACATCAGAAATTAATTGAAATGAAATATGATATTTTTGGACAGTTTCTTTTTGGGTAGACACCTGTGTTAAATCTTTTTACGCTATGTTTGGGTCTCATCCTGTGAACTATCATCAGGAGAGCTTCAAAAGTCTCCCGATGGTTCACAAAATGTGACCCGAAACATAGAGCAAAAAGATTTCACCCAGTTGTCTATCCAAATTTTTTTCTCTTTCATTGATCTATGGACTGTAAAAGCATAAAATTAAAATTAAAAATCTCTTATGATATTTTCTGGTTGAGCATGTTTGGTGGCCAGTGAATACCAGATAGAGAAACGAGAGGTTTTTTTTTTTTGTCTGCTAATGCAATCAGGGTTTTGACTTCTGTGATTATCCCAAACTAGTCCACTTTCGAGCATTGAGTAGCCTTATTTACTGGACTATCTTATTTATCATATTCTTACATGATTGCTCCAATTATCACATGCCTTTTGTTGGATTGTCTACAGATTTATTGACCCAAAGCCTCAATGGTCTGCATTTCGTGAAGCAAGCTTTGGACACGGTGAACTAAGAATTTTCAATGCCACACATGCACACTGGACCTGGCATCGTAACGACAATGATGAATCAGTCAAATCGGATGAAATTTGGATTGGTAGTCTTAGCAAATCAGGACAATGTACTGAAGATGCCAATAAGAGTAGGAGAAAAGTATTAATTGCTCCTTGAGTGTATGCTAAAAAGGAATAACTTATGTAGTTCCGAGGAGAATGTGCTGTACATATTAATGTATCCAGATATTTGGCGTTTAAGTCAAGTACAGATGTTAGATGATAACTTCCAAGCAAATATGTACCATGCATTAGCTGTATGGTTCGAGTGACTTAACTATATATCTCTTGGCTGGATCGTCTCAAGAGGATTCTATAGTTTATTAGAGAAGTTATGTAGGCATTGCTCTATCAAGATTTTTTACCTTGTATATGACTTGATTTGATCGGGGGTGTATATCATATCAATATATTTTTGTTAGCTATCCAAGAAATAGTTTTACATGGAGTATTATGGTGATTCATTTATGTATTTCACCCAAAGAACATGCACGTGTAGGTTGTCACCAACTTTTCAAGTTTGTATGATTAGGGAAATAAATATCAAGTTAGATGTGAAGACCAATGGTTGACTTCAAAAGCCAACAGTTTAATATTAATGTCACACTTAGCTTTATATCGTTGAAGGTGGTTTGGGACAAACTCTCAACACGTGTTTCACAAATCCCTTCAATGTTTTCAACACAACCTGGGCTTATGGCATCTTGTCCTCTCTAGGGAGAAAACACAACTCGGGCCTATAATATTTTGTCTTTTTAGGGAGAAAATGCAAATTGAATTGATGACATCTTGTCCTCTAAATGAATTAGTAGATGCAACATGATGTCTGAGAAACTCTCCTAATTTGTTTTAAAGACTCAATTCAACATTTTTTCTCTATTCCTCCCTATATTAACAAATGTTTGAAGGTGCTTGTGTGGTAAGTAGATGCATTTGTTTTGTGATTGTATGACTGAAAATACATAAAGAATAATGTCATTAAGTTGATAAGATGTCATGGAGGTCATCTTGAAATGACTTAAAACCAATAAAATAAAAAAATCAAATCATTAATATACCTTACATACCCCTTCAATGTTTTTTATCACCTCTTTACATATAAAATAGAATTTAGGCTTATAATATTTTGCCCATTAAATAAATTAGCAGATACAACATGACATTGAAGAAACTAATTGGATGTTCTTTATAAAGAAACTCAATTTAACATATTCCCATACTTACTAACAAATACTTTAAGGTGCTTGTGTGCTTAGGAGGAGCCATTGATCATATAACAAAAATTACATAAATACAAATGTGAGTTAATGAACATATTTAGCTGACTTCAAAACACATTCAAAATAAAAAATAAAAAATCTGTATACCACATAAATCTTCTTTTAGTTATATTAGTATGGGAGAAACTCAAGTTTGAAACTTAGATAATTTGCAAAATTCAAGGACTTGGACATCATAATTATGGCCAAAATGAGCTTTGGGCCATTCATAAACCCTTTTAATCAATCAAGAAAATAAACCTTTGCAAATTGAAAAAATTGTTTTTGTAATGTAATCCTTTCTTTTAGAGCGCTCACAAAAAAGTCACATAGACAAACTGAGCATGTTTATCATGTAAATACAAAAATTACAAAAATTAAAGAAGTTTACAATCCTAAAAGAATATACCTTGAACATGTGTTATATTGATATTTGAATCCTATCCATTGCTGATGTACATAGAAATCACACGGGCTCTTCATTAACACAAGTGGAGAGGGAGGATTCAATTAAGAGATCTTGGTTACTCTCATCAATGTTTTCCATGCAAATATTTTTGGGTTAAAACTATTTCTCAAGAACTCACCATCCATACAAATATTTTGGGATTAAACTCTTTCACTATAAACCTAAATCCAATGATTGGATGGATTTGGTAGCATGTGTTAAAAGGAGTTGCAAAAATAGTCTCATGTATGACTTTCTAAATAAATAAATAAAAGTTCCCATTAAAAATGTGACAAGCATTTCTTAATTCTAGTCTACTCGTTTATAGTGAATGAATGTAAGTAGCCGGTGTGTTGGCATTGAAAATGGTCGATTGGCTGAACTTTAACACTAATGAACACCAAAAAGTGCTAAACAGGTAAGGTGATTTATGTAGTGATTTGTTGAATACAAGCCCAACACACTGCGAGATTCCAACTCACTATTAGATATTAAGAATTCGTGTAAACTACTAGTTTGTTAGATATAAATGTTGATTCCACAATTGTAATTTTTGTATTATGAGTAAAATTAATCTATGTATATGTAAGTTTTTTAAATAATAGCAAGTATTTGGTATAGTTTATTATGAGAAATTTAAATAAGATAGACTTATTGGTTGCATTTAAAGATTTAAAAGAGAAGAGATTCTTAGTATTTTATGGAAGCATGCATTCTATTTTTATGTAGATTTCAACAAATATAACTCTAACTTAGAAAGGGTGTTTGCAACATTTTTATTGTAAAAATCAGATGGGAAAATTGTGGTGCAATTTTTTTATAACTTAATATATTGGAAATTACATCTTCCTTGTTTTCTACCAAAAATTAGTGACACAAAATATTGCAGAAATCTTAAATAGATAAAGAACAAAACCCATTTTAAAAAGATAATCTAAAAGTATGAAATTGGCAAAATATAAAAGTATGAAGAAGACAAAACCATATATTTCAAATAGATTAGAGGAGTGAAGGAGTTTAAATGGGAGTGCCCACCATGAACAAAGTGTCCACTTGTTGAAAAAATTAATGTAAAGTTTTTTTAAGATACACAATTTTAAAGTTATACACACACACACACACACATATATATACACATACAGGTTGTTATATGAGATATAAGATAAAATGAAGATATAAGTAAATTAAAGAAGTTTACAATTCAAAAATAATATACCTTGAACATATGTTATCTTGAGATTTGAGTCATACCCATAACCGATAGCCACATAAATCACATGGGCTTTTCATTAACATAAGTCAAAGAGGAGGAGATTATTTTTAAAATCTTAGTTAGTCTCATCAACATTTTCCATGCAATAATTTGTGGTTAAAACTCTTTCTCAAAACCCCAATATCCATACAAATATTTTGGGATTAAACTTTTCACTAGAAACCTAGATCCATGTTATGTTTGTGGAGCCTATTTTCATGTTAGAGTGTGGTACACCTTCATGTGTGTTACACTCGGGTATTTTTACGGCGGTCTCGCTCGCGGTGAGCGGGTTAGGGGTTCGGGGCAAAGCCCTCAAAAATTTTCATGGGTGGTTTATTACCCATGGGTAATGGGTAACCGTTATGGGATGTTTTTGGGCCCATGGTTTTTTTGGTACCCATTGTTTTGTAAAACTGCCTCTTCGGCTACCCATAGGTTTATGGGATGGTTTTGTTTTTGCCCATTGTTTGATACCCACGGTTTTGTAAAACTGCTTAAGCAATTGTCTATTTATATGGTCTTATGCATATGATAGATAACAAGCAAATGTATTGCAGATGTGTTTTGAATTCGGGTGTGAATTCTGTAGAGTTTGTTGAGCATAGCTCCAAATGGATCTGGGTATTGTATTGAGAGAGTGGAGGCTTGTAATAAAATCTGAGCAAGTGATTCTTGGTGGATGTAGCCCAAATTGGGTGAACCACGTTAAATCTTGTCTCTCTGTGTTGTGTTATTTATTTTGCACTTTTATTTGAGATCTGTAATATTTTTTGCATATTAGTTTCTACTGTTGCGATTCTGTAAGGGATTATTCCACATATTTTATCTCTTATTTCTAAAAATCCGGTGATTGGATGTGTTTGGTAGTGTAGTCATTATTTTACCCTCAATACTTCTTTCTAACCCCAAGTGCGTCGATCATCCAAAGCATATGTTGGGCACTCACCGAGGCACGCGTGGGCACCGAGCCCCTCCTTTATGTGAGCTTTGCAAGAGAGTTCTATTATTAATGGAGGATTTATTTATAAAAAAAGTACATTCACTTACTTTAAAAGGCAAAAGATGTAACTACTAGAGATCTACACATCGATGCATCACAAAAGCTAAATAAACATTACACAAAGCACAAGAAACCAAATCGAATCATGATAAGCCAAATAACATGAGGGTTTACACCCATAAACAAGATGTACAGAATAGATCCATGTATATTGATTTAACAGAGTCTCTGGTAGCCATACTACATTCAAAAGGGTCATCTCAGACCATATACACTAAATGACAAAGACTCAACTCCTGCAAGCCTATATGATCAGAGATCCTAACTATACTTTTCCCCATTATTTCCCTTGTTATAGATCCCAGTACCCATACATATGTTTTATGGTATCCCTTACAACCCTCTAACACTAAGTACTCTAAACCCTAGCACCATGAACTCTAAACCCTTAGCATTTTTGCAACACTTCATTACTCTCCTTCTCTTTTCATTCTCTATGCATTCTCTTGTGTCTCTCTCTGTGTGTCTATGTGTCTATTCTCTGTCCCAAACACCTCTTTAAATAGGATCATCGACCACCACCATGACTTCTCTTGAGTAGATCACGTGCCAAGTGTCGATGTGGTCCTCCATTGGTGAATGCTTATCCTTTTTGCAAACCTTCCACTAACTGTAATGATGTCTCTGGGAATATTCCCTATGTGGAATATCCTTTTCTTGACCTCCAAGGTTCCAGATGGCACCTTATCCACTTATCACGCCTAGTCAAGTCCTCACATTTTTCCTCAAGTGACTCCATGATGCCAAATATGGCTAAGTCCTTTAAACCCTTGTTCTGCCTCCCGCGTGCATGCCCTAGTTTCACTTAAACCCTTCTTAAACCCCTTTTTCTGTGCACTTTTCCCTGAGTGCCCTTCTATCTATCTACTGATCATGTGCGCTCGCACACCTCTTGGTACTTAGCCAATATTTTAGGGTCCAACATCACCCCACACTATGCGTGTTCTCCGTCCTCGAAAACATTCTGCTTCCTCAAAGAATAAAGAATAGAGGTATCGAAACAATCAAAGAATGGAAGGATGAAAGAAATGGAAGAATAGAAGAATGTGCTACTTGTTGCATGAGGAGTGGGAACTCCTTCTTCACGGATGCCTCAATCTTCTCCCATGCATCTACTTCTCCTCGCTTGCCTGAAGTAGGTCACCCACTAATGCACTTACTTCATCAAAACTAAGTTCCTCACTCTTAGCTTTCAGCGTATCAACAATGCTTTCCAGTTGCTTGCTAAGATCACCTAGCGCATCCATCTGCATGAGTGACTTGGGGGTATAATTCCTTTAGCTTATTCTTAATCGAACCCCACAAGGTCTCGATTGCTTCCAATTTCTTCTCAACTTCAGCCTAGGATCTTTTCACGCTCCACCCTATTGCCTTTGTGCTTTCCTGAAATTATTTTAGATCCACCTCATGTGTAGCAACCAATATGCTTGTTACCCTATCCTGTTGGCATAGTTTTCATACATGGCTTCAACCATCTATGTGTGGTGGTCTTTACTGTGGCAAGGAGCTCGAGTACCGAGTCACTGTCTCCCCAATCTTCATCTTTTCCTCCTCCTTTTGGCGTGCCATCACCTCCTCTGCTGACTCTAATGTGAGTGGTCACCTTTCCATGGTGAGGATGCGGGTCAAGTCTTCCAAGCATTGCATGGTTGACTTGTATTTCTACTCAGGTGGGGCCAGGTCGGGTGCTTCAAGATTATGGCATCTGAAATGGCCTTTATCTTCTTATGGATTTCATGCACCTTTTCCTTTTCATCCCTTAGCTCACGCCTTAACTATGCATTGATCAATTCCTTTTGTTTTATCTCTTTGTCCCACTCAATGATCTCCTCATTATTTTTCTCAAGCTCTTCCTCCAAGACCCTTATCTATCATTTTATGCCAAAGAGTCTTGCCTCTACCTCCACCGATACTTTGTTGAGTGCGTTGCAAAACTTGCTCATCAGATAATTGTTGGGCATTTACTCAGAGGGTTTACTCCCTTGGCATCTGGTATCTTCATCAATGCATCTCGATTTACCTCGAATTTGGGTTCATCAACGTGGGACTCAAAAGCCCAAGATAACATTTTCCTCGTGTGTAGGTACACACCTTCTTCATCAAAAGAAGACCAAGCAAGGAGTTGGTTTGTGGGCATGGTACTTTGGAAGCATGTGCGCATAGTACCTTGTTTGGATCATTAATGTAAGTCATTTCTTGTTCTGTGCCGCTACTATGCCCTTTCCACCTATGTGCGCTGCCTTTGGGAAGCTTACTGCTAAGTTGGGGTCTCACCCATGCTTCCATACTCCTTTCCCACACTCACACTTTCCTCTATTTCCTTCAATACTTCCTTGATGCTTCACTGACTTCATGCTCCACCAACTATTGGATAATTCCTTGCCACTTCCCTCTCTATGGTATTATCCATCTGCTCCTTGGTCGGGGTTAGGGTCTTCTGATCCTTCATGTTTACTTCCTCGCTTTCCCCTTTGTCATGTGAGCGCCTGCTTCATTCTCATCCTTCTCTTCATTTCCTTCTTCCTCTGACTCATGTACATCATACACAAGGATGATTTTGAGCCTTGTCGCACTCTTCATCATCTTCATCACCCTTGTTGACCTCCATGCTTTCTGTTTCACCTGAGTCGACCCTTTTTCACCCTCTGCTTCTTCCTTACTAGTGATTCAATTCGGGGACTTCTCTTTTTCTTCTTTCTTGGGTGACTCTTCCCTTACGGTGAATCTTCCTTTTGTGGTGACTCCTCCTTTTTGGTGACTGACTCTTTTCATGGGAGACTTCTTTCGGTGGACGTAAGTACTTGTGGTGCACGCTGACCCGACTCCTGTGCCCTACTATTATGCATGCATCTGTGCATGCTCCATGCCTTTTTCTCAGAGTTTCTCCTCTATCTCTTTTCCTTAGCACAATCTTCTTCTGTGCGGTGGGGTCTTTAGGAATGGAGACATCATCTTCAACATAAGCACCCTTTTCATACTTAGGCCTTATGTGCAAATACACCCTCGTTGTTTTCCTCCTGCAATAGGTAATGTTATTGGTTTTAACATGTGCACGTCATGGGAGACATACTTCTCCACATAGGTGCACTTCTTGGGGTATATTAGTTTCTGCGTAGCTCATGGTAGTCTTGATCCACTACACTCAGATCAAATATGAGTTTCTTCACCTCTTTGAAATGATTGACCCCGGCCTGGAAGTACTGTGTTGTGAAGGAGAAAGGTAATTTACACCAAGGACTCTTGGTGCCATCTACCAAAGTAAATATGTCGATGCAAAAATGTTGGTATATGGAAGAACTTAACTTCTCCTTGCACTAGTGAAGGAAACTATTTGGGTATTCTCCATTCAGCCCTGAATGCATCACGCATCACTTATACCACTTTTCTAGGTGCACCTTATGAGCGGTCGTCATGGTGTCACAAGTATATTATTCAAACCTCTTGGTGGGGGAGGGGTTCTCATCTGGGTATTCCCAAAAAACTTATCGGCCCATGGGCACTCCAATCTCTGAAAAGACAAATGGTGAGGAGGACATTACCAAACATGATCTTCTCTCATCACGCGTGGCATCTATGATCTCCTCTGTAATGAAAGCTTGAGAGGTTATAGATGGTTCCCTCCAAGATCTTGTGACACACATTCAACCAGGCCTTGTTGATCTGTGTCCATCTCTCTTTCCCATTCAGCTTTGTAACCAAGTGTGTGGCCATCCTCATCATGGGTCAATAATTACATAAAATTTTGAAGTAACATGAACCCTTCTTGTAGTCATAAGCCTCAACGGTCTTCTTAATGGCTTCCTTGTCTTCCAAGTCATCATCAATGAATCTCCTTCACAGATAAGGCTGGTGAACTTAGAAATTAGTTGGGGGTTATGCGCATCCTCCTTGACCTATGAAATAGAAGTGGTCTTCATGCACACATGTGACATCAACCATTGGTATAGTCACTCGGGCTTTCCAAAATAGGGAAACTCGTAGAGTTGCAACAACCCATCCTTCTCCATTTTTACCTTTACCTCATCATCATAGATGGGCATTCCATCTAGTGTCCTCTTCTCTGTAGGGTGAACCAATTCTAGTGTCATTTCATTCTCTGTGGTGCTCGTTTGATGGTTGTAATCACTGATGACCATCTTCTTGATGTGAGACACCCATTCTTTACCAAGTAATATGTCATCAGTACTACATTTCCGTTGTACCATTCTTCATTGAAACTGGTAGAGACAACTTGTTTTCCCTTGCCCTTGCCCTTCTTTGGTGAAACATTTGCTACTTTCCTTGGTGTCATTCCTTCGTTAGGTCCTTAAAACTTATTCCTTTCTCCTGGTCCTAGCTCTCTCAACTTTGTGGCTCCACTCCTTTGCAAAAATTCCTTCAAACCCCATGCCCTAGCTATGCAACCCTAACCTGGAAAACCCTTTTTCCACAAGACGACGTAACACCCATGGGATTCTTCCACACAACCTTCTCCACTTATGCTCATGTACTTATTTCCACTCTGGTTCGTTGATCAAACTAGCTATGCATGCAAATATTCACAACTCTTCTCAAACTTTCTTCACAAGGATGCCCTAGTTTGTGAGAGCTCTTTGATAACTTAAAACACAAGGTAGAAAATAACGCACCCCGATCTTCTATTTATAACTTTTTCTTTTCTCCACAATAAATGCCATGCCACCTACCAATGTACTTTTTCACAATAAAGGTGGATTTTTTTCCAATGCCAACCTTCAATTGCTTTTCCTCCGGCTCAATCCTATGTGAACACTTCCGCAACCTTCTGTGCACATGCAAAACTACCTCAACCATAGAGTTCTTGTGCTTTCTCCCACACCAAAGTCAATTCTTCTTCTATGTCTTGGACCAAGTTCTTTCCGTTGCCTACCTCATGTTTCTCTGTGCTTTTACCCTTGTACATGGTTTCTCAAATCCTTTTGACACCAATCTTCCCTTATGTTCACCTTTTCCACGCGTGATCTTCCAATCCACATGTTTTTTATTTTTCAACCTGAGCCATCCACAACCATAGCTTCCAATACTTGTCACATCACTCCACCCACACAAAAATGGATGCACGGTCCTCTGTACATAGAATTTTTTTTGAAAATAATAAGTGGCTACCAAGCACACAAATGTGCACAAAACAAAGCAACAAGAAAGGGAAACACAAAGAAAGGAAACTACAACAAAGCAAAACCTAGGCTAACTGACAATACTACCTTATTTACAAACACAAAGAAGATTTATTTATAGTAGGGCTTCAGCCTACTCCCATTGAAATGACTTAGAAATTGTGTTCCATCTAGCGATTATAATCTGCAAGTACTGAATCAAGTATATAGGATACAATGTATGGGCCCATCAATGGACTTTGAATTTCCCAGGATGGCATAGAAACTTGGAATCATACAATAGAACCATCTGCCCAACCTCAAACTATTTGTTCTTGATGTGTTTATCATGCCATGCCTTTTTTTCTATTTTTTTTGTTTT
This sequence comes from Taxus wallichiana var. yunnanensis, assembly GCA_018340775.1. Taxonomy (NCBI): domain Eukaryota; kingdom Viridiplantae; phylum Streptophyta; class Pinopsida; order Cupressales; family Taxaceae; genus Taxus; species Taxus wallichiana. The sequence goes on along the minus strand of CM031239.1, from coordinate 639,884,366 downwards.
ATGACTCAAGGAACAAGAACCCACCTCTCATCTAACTGCATTAACTTATCAATCCTCTCCTCAAGCGCTTGTTCATTATCTAATCCTCATGCGTGCACTATATGCAGTGATGGTAACATGAATTCAATAGGTAACACCGCTTTCATGCCAAACACCAATTAAAAAGGTGTGGCCTTGTTCAGTATCTTATAAGTAGTCTGATATGACCATAACACAACATAAACTTTATCATCCCAATCCTTTCTTCCCACATCACAAATATTGGTTAACATGTGATTCAAAATTTTGTTAAACGCCTCAGCAATCCCATTAGCTTGTGGGTGATAAGGGGTAGTCTTGTGGTGGGCTACCATGAATTATGCCAACAAGATCCTAATTGTCTCATTTAAGAAATGAGTACCCTATCACTTGTTAAGCTTAGCGGACATCCATATCTACTGATTATATTTTCCCATAAGAACCTAGTTGTTGTTACCTACTCCCAGCAATCCATGTAAGTGCCTCTTATGCCCACCTTGTAAGGTAATATGTGCATGTAATGATATAGCACAAACTCCGTCCTTCATACAATTTGGAGAAATAGGGCCTACGAATTCAATTCCCACTTCTCAAATGGTTCTGCACTAGAAATCATGTCTTAATGGCATTTCATCTCTTTTCCTGGTTTACTAGAGGCATTAGCGGTGGTTGTTAGGAAATAAGAGATAAAATATGTGGAATAATCCTTACATAATCACAACAAGAGAAACTAATATGCCAAAATATTACAGATCTCAAATAAAAGTGCGAGAATAAATAACACAACATAGAGAGACAAGATTTAACGTGGTTCACCCAATTTGGGCTACGTCACTAAGAATCACTTGCTGATTTTATTACAAGCCTCCACTCTCTCTCAATACAATACCTAGATCCATTTGGAGCTATGCTCAATAAACTCTACAAATTCACACCGAATTCAAAACATATTTACAATACATTTGCTATGTCTCGTGTATCATATGCATAAGACCATATAAATAGACAATTGCTTAAGCAGTTTGATACAAAATTCAGGTATCAAAACCATGGGCAAAAATTGTGGGTATCAAAACCATGGGCGAAAAAAACTGTGGGTATCAAAACAATGGGTACCGAAAAACCATGGGCCCAAAAACAACCCATAACGGTTACCCATTACCCATGGGTTAATAAACCACCCATGAAAATTTACGTAATCTGGGGGCTTTGCCCCGAGCCTGACCCGCTCACCGGCGAGCGGGACTACCATAAAAATACCCAAGTGTAACACATACAAGGTGTACCACACTCTAACATGAAAATAGGCTCCATAAACATAATAGTGGTCATAGTTATCACAATACTCGATACAATATTTGTAAACCATTTCCCACCAAAATCCTACTAGAAGGATCTTGCACACGGTTGCATTCCCTACATAGTGTCCTCCTGCAATTCCACCATGTGCTTCCTCCATGATTGCAACGTGCTCATACTTTAACACCAACGTAAACCTCATCGCGGCCTAGCTTGTATAATTCTCCACTAATTAACATGTAGGGTGCGACACATATGGCTAACTACTTCCTTTCCAAATTCTTCATTCCCTCAGCGCCACACCCATTTTGAGAAACATAAAAATATCTTCAAGTCAGAGGGTGTGCACACAATCTAAACAATTGTGCATCTAGCATTGTATCCTCAATGCTCTGTGCATCCTCCCCGAGTTAATCCTTGATAAATGGTCAGGTCCCAAATTACTCTTACTCGGTTTCACAACAACCGTAAACTCAAACTCTTGAAACAACATGACCCACTGCATATGTGCCCTTGTAAAATAGGCTTGTTTACCAAGTACTTCAATGCCATGTGGTTCGTGTAGAATATAAAGGGTGTTGCCAACAGATACTCCTGAATTTTTGTAGTGCGTAGATCATTGACAATGCCTCACACTCAGTAGTAGTATAGTTCATGTTCTGTTGGGGTTAGCTTCCTACTAGCAAAGCACAAGGGTGGTCAAAAATTCCCTCTCTAGGTTGTGCTAAGATTGCTCCAATCGCCATCCCTGAAGCATCAACATGTACATGGAATGGCTTATCCCAAGAAGGAAAGTGTAATATGGGCGTAGTGATAAGCCTATTCTTTAATGTATTAAACGCCATCTGTTGCACCTCTCCCAATGAAATGTACTTTTGTGCTTTAACAACTTTTCCAACAACACGGTGATCTTGGCATACCCCTTAATAAATTTCCGGTAATACCCCATATGCCCAAGGAATCCACACATCGTGCTCTGGCTGGTAGGTTCCCCAATCCCACAATAATGACAACTTTGGCAGGATCCACTAGAAACCTTCCTTACATATGATATGCCCTAACAGGGTTCCAAATGGAGTAGCGAAAATATATTTCTTAATGTTGAGGGATATCCTCAACTACCAACATCTTTCAAACATCAGCCTCATTGTCACAATGGTCCCTCACTAATCCATATATTGTCCAGTCATCTAGGTAGACTTGTAGAAACTTGTGGATGAAGTCCTAAAACGCCTGAACCATAATGTGTGAAAACACAACATGCACGTTCTTCAATCCAAAAGGCATGACCATGTAGGAAAAATTCCCCATTTAGTGGCGAAATTTGTCTTTTCTTGGTCCTCCTTTGTAATTCTAACTGATGATATCTTGAGAATCCATTTGTGAAAGAATAGATTTCGCACCCAGCTACTCCTTCAGGATCTCTTTAGTGAAGGGGGTTGGAAAGGGTCAATAACACATACCGCATTCAGATCCCTATAATCAACACAAATCCTTATCCTCCCATCCTTCTTAATGTTAATGACCATTGGACTTATCCATTCTGATTCTTCAATAGCCTCAATGATGCCTAAAGTGATCATCTTGTCAATATCTTCCTTGACTTTGATGTGTAGATTCAAATTCATTCGATAAGGTCTCTTCCGAATCAAAGCGCACCTTCCTTTAACTTGATCTTCATTTCTCCTAAGGAGTGGTGAACTCCTTTAAGCTCGTGGTACCCATGTGGAAACAAATCCTGAAATTTGTGCAATAAATCGATGATCTTTGAAACCTCCTTTTCTATCCAAAGTAATCTCCAATAGTAGTGTTGGCTAGATTTTTGCACGGTGAAAACCTAGGTAGTCATGAGATAAATCTCCCTCATTTCTTGGTGAGGCTCTGTGTAAGATTTCTATCAATTATAGATCTACGTAAATGTTCTTGGGTTTTAATTTAATTACAAAGCTCACGAGCCATAGCTAAGCAATTTGCATGCAAGTAGTCAAAGAAATATTTGTAAAAAAAAAAAAAGGAGGAAATAATTGAATCGGGAAGAAAGAAGAGAAGATGTGCAATCCAACAAATAGTTCACAGAGTTGGTCTCATGCACATAGATAAAAAATAGATCTCAAAATACAAATTTAAAGGAAATGAAAGCATCAAATCTAGATCGAGATAACACAAAGTTTATGCAAAGATCTATATAGAAGTAAGAAACACAAGCACTATTGACACAAATTTCTTCAGAAATCTATCTCCTTTCAATTCCTTAGCTTTTAGAAAGATATCAAGTGTTTCAGCTCAAAGTATGGAACACAAGAATGATGATTACAAATTCGATCCCTTAACCTCGTAGGTTCTTCCTCTATTTATAGTGTATAGAGGGAAATTACAAATATGAATCTTTTAGTGAATTGCCACATGTGGAAGCTATGAAAAAGGGAAGCAACTGAAAATCTTCCTCCTAGAATTCCTCTTTGTATGACATGTATGATTTATAACTAAAAATAGAACCTTCTATTTTGCATGTCTGCCACCTATTTCCAAGTAATTGACTTCTTCCAGTAACTTGAAGTAACGGCTTTTAAACTAATCACTTAATTTTTACAATTTAATTGATTATTCAATTAATTTTCAAAGAAAATAAGAGAAAGAAGAAGAAAGAGGAGAAGAAATTAGAAGAAATTTGCTACACTCCCAGTCTTGTTCGTTTTCCATAGTCTGCATGCGGTTGAATCTTTTATCTTTGATTTCGCCAAACTTGATCTGGAAGTAGCCGATGTTGTGATTTACTGCGGGTGCTACCTCTAACCTGTCTTCCCCTTTCATCCTTGAAGCTTTTGCAATTCTTCTCTAGTATATGCACCAATGCAATGTTTGCTCAGTAAATAATTCAGACAAAACTCATCATCTTTTATTTTTAATTGCATATGAGCAATTTTAAATTTTGGAAAGCACTCTAGGTGAATGCAAATACAAGTAAATTCAATGAAGGCTTCAACTGGAAGATTGGGAGCACATGCACAAGATCCTAGAAGGAATTTTCCATGCACTTGACTTCTACTTGTGCTGCATTAGAAACAAGTGGATGAATTTTGCTTTAGAAGCCTTTGCAATTATGAGATCTGGATCTATTTCTCCCTCGATTCAAGATATATTCAATGTATCAGATATTGACTTCTTCTTTCTTCACCAATATGGGCATCTGTGATGAATACCTACAATTGATTCAGATAAATATGGAGTCCATGACATGAATACTCAATTTTCATCACCAAAATCTGCTTATAAAGCCCGCTATTGCCCTCTATTTTTAGACTTTGCTTGCATGCCAAGCAAGCTAAAAATTCCATTTTATTCACTTGTGCACTCACATAAACATGTTGATGCTCGAATAATTAAAAGAAAGCTTCTCTAACCCTAGGCGCCAAAACTGGATGCTTCCCAACAATTAAAAAAATAGCTTTTAGACATTTAGCTATGCCAAAATGGGTCATGCAGATTTTTGGTGGAAGTCATGTTAAAAGAAGAAGTCAAAGCAATGGGAATGTTCACCCCAAGGCGTGCAAGAAATTCCGCTTTCACTTAAGCGACTTTACTTTTATAATGGGAATTTTCACCTGCAAGGCATGCAAGAAATTCATGTTTTTCACTTAAATGACATTACTTTTATAATGAGAATTTTCACCTGTAAGGGTAAGAAATTCTTGCTTTTCACTTAAGTGACTTTACTTTTATAATGGGAATTATCACCCGCTTAGGCGGGTAAGAAATTCCGTGTCTGCTCGCCACCTCACGAAATTCCCATTGTAGCTTAAGTGACTTTGACTTGATGGGAAAAAGTAACTCACATGCACGGTAAGAAATTTCTCGGTGCTTTAAGTGATTTTTCTTTATAATGGGAATTTTCACCCTACGTTGCAGGTAAGAAATTCCCATCTTCCAGCCTCCTCTGAAATTCCCATTGCAACTTAAGTGACTTTGACTTGATGGGAAAAAGTAACTGCTTATACAAGCAATAAATTCTGCCGCACTGCTACCGCCAAAATTCCCATTGGCAGCTTAAAGTCTTCCTTCCAAAAGTGTGACTTGCATGAAAGATAGCTCTTTTCCAAAAGTGTGACTTGCATTGTGACTTCTGATTTTGGTGGATAAAACACAAGTATAGAATAAAATTTTCCATTTTTGGAAAGTGCAGGAAGATGTAAAAGTAAAAACTTGCACGTGCTATAACTTTAATTCCGTGGCTCCGTTTTAGGTGTCGTTTTCTCTAAAAGTGCATATTTTCGATCTCTACGCATTGATGGCAATATTTTTCTTATTTTCATAAAATCCATTTTTTCACCTTTTAGGACCAAGTAACTTCTTCGATCTTAAGAAAGAATCCGAGCTCGATCGCTTGTAGATAGATTAGTAACTAAAAATAATAATGGATAATTTTTCAAAACCCTCGGCACGGGAAAGATTTGTGAAGAATGAATAGGATACAGGAATTGCTTGGAGAAAATAAACCAAAACACGAGACAAAAAGAAACAAAACAAAACAAAAGAAGTTACGGGTAATTGCTCAAAAATTTCTCCAATTAGTTGATTTGCAAAAATTCTTCCCCTCGGGTGAATGTTCTGTGGTAATAATGATGGGGTGAAGTGCTTTATATAACCTAAATCCTCCAATTTTAGCTCAATCTATTTTTAAAAGAACTTTATTTATTTAATAAATAAATAAATAAAATTCTCTCAAACAAAACTTGGTGAAGGGATAAAGTGAGTTTTAGCATGTGGGTATTTGTCAAATTTGGCTTTTATGACTCTCTGGGGATATCTTAGAGCAATGCAAACAACTGCAGGCAAAATAAACACAAAATGACCCGTTACTTTGAAAAGAATGATTTTTTTAAAAAGGGGTAGTCCCAGATTTCAGGGTGAAATCTCGGGGACACCAAGTAGCCTCCTTAGGTTCCACCTCCGAACCAATGTTAACCTTCTTGGTTTTCAGGGGTTCATGGTAGGCGTGTGCTTTCTCATCAGCACTATCCATAACCTCACACATACCCACAATATGGTTAACATCCAAGTTTTCCACCTCTTCACCATCGATCACATAGACCAAATTTCCTTTCTTTTTCCATGCATGCACGCTCAAGTTATATCTCCTATGATTATTCCTCATTAAAGCGTACTTCTAAGCCAAGTTCCCCCAATAATTCTAGTATTCTATCCTCCTCCATGGCACTATCTCCCATAGTAGGTGTTTGACAACCTATAACGCCTCATCCACCAATGACTTAGTACTCCAATATTTGAAAGCTTGAAGGAGATCAACCAACTCCGCCAATTTCTTGTCTGACAACGAATCTCTAAGTGAATGTACTAAGCATGCATGTAGCCTTGTAAGGTGGATTAAATCTTATGCACCCATAAAGATGGAGGTAATGCTTCGCGCCTTTCATCCAAGCCTTCTCACATACTTGGATGTGAAACGAGGTAGGTTCCTTCCCATGATAATCTTGTATGATAGTAGGTGCATTACTCCTAGGAAAAACCTAATAGAGAACACAATTCTCACTTCGCGCCACTCTATAAGGTTATCGCGATGGGTCTCCCACCAACATGAAATGGTCCTGAGAAAGGTATAGCTAAACATATTTCTCCTTTCGATATCAAATCTCCATTGGGTCTCCATTTCTCGTAGGAAAACATCGGGAGTCGGCTCCCTAGAATAACTTGGCAAATTCTTTCCTCCTAGGTGCTTGGTGAGCGTGCCTTTATTACTCTTGTCATAAATCCTCTTAACTACCAAAGTACCTTCGACTAACTCATATGTCTCGTGCACCCAATTGTCACATGCCACACTAGTTTTATCACTTATAGATTGAGTGTCTTCCTTTGAATAACATCTTCTTTTATTGGTTGCACAACCTCAGGGTCCTGGATAGTGCACACACATAAATTTTGTCTAGGTCCCCTTCTCCTAAAGGCTCGATATATGGCATTGAATTCCCGTCTGTCACGAAGGAATGATAACACGTTCATCTTTGTTCTCAAAACTTAGATACCCATTATTGAAACGTAAGACACCATTATTCTTATAGTACCGGTGGCACCCAAGTAACACTGGAAAGTTGTTTGCCTCAAGAAGAGCTAAGACTTCAAATTCTCTAGTGAATTTCTCTCCTTGAATAGTGATAACAACATCCTTTAAAACACCAATGGGCATTGTCTTTGTCTTATTAGGAATATACAACACATTTGAAGATGGATGTAATGGGGGCCTTCCCATTTGATTCCATGTGTCTAAGGTGAGAACGTTAACTGCACCCATGTCAATTAGGATATTTCTCAAGAGCCATCCATCAACCATGACATTTAAGGTAATTTCCTTATCATAGTCAATGTTGTGAGGAGGCGATTAGCATGTAAAACCTTCCTTTCACGCTCTCCTCTAGCGCTTGGTATCTTATCCCTCAACCATTCTCCTAACAGAGGAATGATATTCTCTAGGCATAACATCTTACAAACCTCTCTAACATCATATATATCTTCTTGAGGACCTCAACATTTTTCTTTGCCCCAATTTCTTGGATTGCTCTTTTAGACACTGAATTTCCCCTTGAAGACTTCTGATTACGTCCATGGTCTCTTTATAGACTTCTTTCGATGGGTAGGGTCCGGATACTTCCCATATACCACCTCTTCCTTGTAATCAGTGGTCTCTTCTTTGGTATTTCCCTAGCACGCGTAGCCTCGGCTCGTGTCATCACTAGTACTGGAGTTCTCACTCGACTCACGCACCACCCTTGGCATCCACTGTGAGTCTGCTTTCTTCATGCTTACCATCTCGACACCCTTGTCTTTCCATTGTTGTTGGCTCATGTGTTCAAATAATTTCGAGGCACTCCTCATACTTGTGCTTCTTCCCACACAAGAGCATTGTAGCAAGTTAGGACATTCATGCTTGTAATGATCTGTGGACCCACAGTTATAACAAGTTATGTAAGGGAATTCACCTCTTCTTGCGCTCCACGATTTCCACGACCTCTAAAGCCTGTGTGAAATCCTCTTCCATGAGATCCTACATCTGCGCCCTTCATAGTGATGACCATCATCCTTGAATTATTTACAATGCTGGTCGGGTGCACACCAATATCAATGGAAACTTTTATCTGGTCAATCAATTAACAATCCTTGGTATCACGAGTAGTCGAAGTGAAAATATTACAATAGCAAGACACATTTTTACGGATTGTGTGATGTAGTAGCAGACACCTACTTACATCATGATCTCCGTGGCAAATCTCATAGTTTACCGTCATGACATGTACCGATCCGAGGACAACTATCCTTCGCATGCCCTCTACCTCACAATCTGTGCACCATAGGCCATTGTGAGTCTCATGTGCCAATTTCACTGAGATAACTTCTCCATTGCTTTCCCATGGTAGTAATATGAGCTTCAAGAAAAGGACTAACACCGCAGTATCCACGCTTCCCATAGCCTTAGTGTGCACGAAAGCCTCGAGGCACGACATGGGTCTATGAAATTCTTATGTGACAACACTCTCCTGAAGGGTGTTATTAATCCTCCAACAAACCATTGAGCATGTTGAGAAGGATGAATATCATAAGACAATTTTGACAAGAGAGTATTAAAGCACGTGTCATACTCCCGCACACTCTCTGCCATACCTAAAGCTCTCTTGTTCAAACTCAAGAATATGGAATTCCTAAGAAGGCATTACACAACGTGGTATAATCTACTACTATCTAGTGAGGGTCATACTTCCGGTACCAACTATGCATGCACCCTTGCAACGTCGTTGCAATGACTTGCCTTCCGCTCCTCCGGTAGTGATCCCTTTCGTGCACCATAACAACTCACATTTGTTTACATGATTTGCAACATCCTAAACACCTTTGTAATAACGGAAGATGCAAAGACATTTCAAATAACACCTTTGTAATCTAGATTCCCGCCGGTGTAATCTGGATTCCATGGTGTTTCCTCCACCAACGTCTGTTCCTTCTAACCCAATATATCCTCTAGATCAACCATGTCAACTAGGTCCGCTAGTTCCTACTCCACCTGACCCACCAGATCCACCTCCCGTAGCTAGTAAAGGTCCTAAAGTGGTTGTACCTTGTGTCCCCATTGTTGCGCTAAACTACACACTGTGACAATCGTGATATTGCACTGCTACAGGATGCATGTCTTGCGCCACTTACAAACACAATACCCAAGATTTGTGTACCTGTACTTTGTCCAAATGTTGTACTAGACAATATACCTCGAACACAGGAAATGATTGTGCAGCCATAGATGTACCAAATGAAAAATTATACCTCCTAGGTGTTGATCGGTTACTTCCACCAATACCAACTGGGTTAGTAATACTTATCTCTGGATTTGGAAAACTAAGCGCAAGGGTTGGTCACCAAGTGGATTTAGATGCGTGTCAACAACTCTTCTCCTTTCTTCATATGACGAGCTCTCTCAGGGGTTTCTCTTCCACGTTTTTCAAGATGGGGTAGGGCGGACTACTCAATTTCGATGTCCTCCGCGTGAACATCAAATCCTTCCCACAACGTCTGCCTCTATAAATCCATCACTCCTATAACTGCGTTATCTTACCAACTCCCTCTCTCAAGATTCATTATACTTGAGCCGTCTCTCCTCTCTCTCCATTTCCGCCATAAGGTCCGCCATCCTTCTACCACGCCAGCCTTCCACGCCTTGCGCCTAGAAGGAAATTAGCGATTATGAGAAAGGCTTCCAAAATCAAAGTAATGACCAAGATCTTGATAGCTAGTGGAATAACATGCAAGAATGATCCTCTAGGCTCCCTCAAGAACTCAAACTCAATAATCTCAAGAAAGAATACATAGAAATAGTGTATTCCAAGGTATAACTAGTCAACTTACTACTCCACCAGTGATCAACAACACGGGTCCATGTTAGATCGGCATCATGTAATCATTGATATTCCTCTGGTGTAGATCAAGAATTTTGCGCTTGTTACCTGTCCAAGTTAATGCACCAAACTAAACACAAAAACCCTGAAAAAATCCAATGAAATCGATACCTGATGGACAAGATCCGAAGATGTAGACGGATAAGGAAGTCGATGTAGATAAGATGGGTGCACACGAGCAATTCTGCACAGTAGATCCAAGTAACCTGCGAGACACCGATGCTTGACAGAAAAAGACCACGTTAAAAGATATTTAGGTGGACTGCCGAGAAGCGGATCCGGGAAGCGATAGGCTCCCTCGGCGGATGTCAGTCCACGTTTTCAATTAAGTAAAGAAGTATACATGATAAAAGATGTACGTACAAGACTAGATTTTCTGATCAAAGTAATAAACAGAATCTAAACAACAGCAGAAAGCAACAAAAAAGGGAACTGTGAAAACAAAGCTAGATTTGTGTTACCGTCTTTTACATTTGCGGGAGATCGCGTCGATTAGGTAGAATCGGCGTCGACTGTTTAAAATCGGCGTCGACTGATGCAGATCGGCGTCGACTGATATAGATCGGCGTCGATCCGAGATAAAGTGCGAGAAGATTTGGAAATCGGAAAGCGAAGGCCAGATCGTCAACGTCTGCTGGATCTGCGGAAGCCGAGAGAGATACTAGCAAGACTCCACCCGTGTTGGGTGCAGGAAAAGAGTCACCAGAAAATCAATGGAGACATGAGATGTTGATGTGATAAGAGCAGAGTAATGGTGCTCCTCTCAGGGATTGATTCGGACAAGATCCGCTCTCATTCGATAGATAATGTTCACACTTGATGCTAAAAGATCTCTCGTTCTCTCTCTTACAACCTGCGTCTCTGTGTCACGATCTGTCTCTCTCTCTCTCGTTTTTTTGTCCTCGTGTCCTCCTGAACTGAGTTCTAGGCTTCCATTTATAATCGGCGCCGCTCAGAAAATCGGCGTCGACCGAGTACCGGTCGGCGCCGATCACGGAACAGACTCCCGAGATGGCCAAAATGAGCGATTTCTGGAAAGATAAGAGTGATCCCTCCACCTCAAATACGGGAAATATCCCGCTTTGGGAGGAGGAGAAATAGGGGGGATACATGGATAGGATAGATATGGGGTAGATAAGTGGTTAGGATACATGTGAAAAGGTGTAATTAAATAGTTAATATTTAATTACTCACGGGTAAAACATAATGGGGTGAATTAAACTTAGGATAGGTGTTTAAATCACAAATCGAATAATATCCCAAGGGGATAGTGGTGATATAAACGTGCCCCAGGTTACCTGAGAGAGAAAACGCACACGAGGGACACCAAATTGGATAATCAATTTTAGGTGTCTACATTTTGCCCCTTTTTGTCAAGTAACTTGCGATAAGCAAGGTTATGAGACAAAAACAAGGAGATGGAAGAAAGGAAGAAAAAGTGATGATGTGATCCCCCTCAAACTAGGGATGGGATGGGTGATAGAACAAACGATCCCAAGTTTGAAAAAGGTAGATGAAAACGCGGGATGCCCCAGCTGGATGTCTGGAGTAGATCTGATCATTGATGATGTACAAACATGAATAAAGAGGCAGCAACCTAAGGAACTCACATTGGTAGGGCAGACTAGACGGTCTCCTCATGAGACGACGTTAGTACCTACAGACCCATGAGTGTAAGGAGGGCTGCAAAATAGTTAGCATCTAAAGAGAGACACATTGGTAGGGACAACCAGACGGTCTGCAAAGCAGACGACGTTAGTGCCTACAGACCCGTTAACTCTAAGTTGCCAAAAAGTACGAGTGCCCCATGCAAAGGGAACAAACTCGAAATGGACGGTGATATCGAAAATATGTGCCAAAAGCAACATTCAACGCATAATCATTACGGATAAATAAGCCAAGCATCAAAACTATGGCAAAGAGATACGGAAAATCGGTGGCGATTGGACAAATCGCCGCCGATCTAAATAAACATGTGCCACCCAAAATAGTGGCGGCAAGCATTGATCGATTTTAAAGCACATATAAATATGTGAACGGAAACGTGAACGATTTATTTACATCGTGACGATCAATTCGAGGAGAGAGTCAAAAATTGGATTTGAGCACCATGGAAGCCTCTGGAAGCGGTCAGAAGCGGAGGAGGACACGACCTGGGGTAAGTGGTTCTTCTTGAACCCGTGGTACTTATTTTATTATATATATATATATATATATATATATATATATATATTATTTTGGGTTTTGCTTGGTGGGAGGCCAGGGTGTTTTTTTACATCCGGCCTAGCAATCGGCGCCGATTGGTATAATCGACGCCGATGTTATGTAAGCGGCACCGATTGATATTAATCGGCGTCGACTAAAAATAAACGACGCCGATTGTATTTAATCGACGCCGATTGTATAGACTTGTGAATAGATTGAATTTTTTTGTTTTGGATGTTCGGATTTGGGTAAATATGAGGCTAATATTGCTCTTGATGTCGTGGATGCAGGCACGAGAGGTTCTACACATGAGGGATGCTATTCCCGAGTTACTAGAGACTATTCTCCCTGACGTGACTGATGCAGATTGGCGGCATTTAGAGTTAGCCGGGCTCGGGGGCTTTAGGTACTACAGACGAGTGCCGCGAGATGTAGAGTTGATGCGAGCACTAGTGCGACGATGGGATAGCCAGACTTGCACTTTTTGGTTCAGGACGGGTGAGATGACCATCACCCATGAGGATATATATAGGATTTTGAGCTGGCGACATCGGGGACCCGATAGAGATTACACCACGAGAGCAGCAAAGCGAGAGGGCCCTAGTTCGATTGTATGGAGATAGGGCAGATGATTCAGAGATAGTGTCGGGGCAGTGCGGATAGCCTCGCAGTATAGACAGGATAGTCCCAGGAGCAGACGGATAGTTTTGATTCAGATGGCGATATCCTATTTTGCTCTGCCAGATTCAGGAGGCGGGAGATTCCCACTATTATTATTAGATTGCGTTTGTGACATCTGCGGTTCGAACGGTGTTATCTTTTTGCTGATGCTTTGATAGCTCAGATATATCATGAGCTATGGATGTATACCACTGGCCGGAGGACAGGTATCGATGTTAGTTTTGTGCTCCATTGCTGGGCATATGAGCATATAGCAGTGATCAGGCCATCCAGGGCTTCCTTGGATGCCAGCAGCAGTGGGAGCTATTGATTATGGATTCCGGCGATGGCGGGCCGATATGGCCTCTGGAGATATAAGGAGATCGGCGGATTGGTATACTGAGCGTTTCAGGACGCTGACACCGGATCAGGTTATCTGGAGACCATATCGGGTATTTCCGACATGGGCTGGTCAGGATGCTCACTTGGTGGCATTGAGACGGAGTAGGGTGGTTAGGGGCCGCAGGCCTGATATGTGGGAGCGAGTCCCGTTTATGCGGGTATTGAGACAGTTCGGCCTGTGCATAAGGCAGTGCCGACTACTTACAGGCCTTATAGGTGAGATAGCAGGAGACTGATCTGCCAATTTTGATCCCGACAGATCCATTGAGAGAGGCCCCACCCTCCACAGACAGTGATGATGATGCTGGAGTAGGTGATGGTTATGCTGCATGGTATGCGACAGAGCTACCACGACATCTCCGGCATCTATAGATGCCAACGAGGAGGATATGGCTCACGGTCTTTGGGAGAGAGCTGGAGGAGAGCACGCCACCACCGCAGCACACACAGGTGGCTCTTGAGGAGATCGGCGATGGTGGCTTTTGAAAGAGGTTTAAATCCTAAACCAAATTTTGATGTGGCTTGAGAGTTGGAATGGACGCGAGGTCATGCACACCTTGTTCATATTTTCTAAGCCAAAGCCCTTCCACGTGCATCGATATAAATAAGTTTTTGCAAATGTGGGATTCTGTAGACAATCGAACCCTGTTAAATAAGGTTTGGTCCTAGGAGGAGAATCCGGGCGATAGTGAGGCGTGTCAAGACCACCGTAAATGAAATTAGTCTGTTGATTGGGTAGACCAATGGTGACGATGCGACCAAGACCTGGCTGGTATTCAGGTTGTTTGTCTGGTCTACCATACTCACTAGGTTTAAGATGGTTGTCAAAAGAAAGGAGAGGAAGCTCTCCTCACAGTGAGAAAGCGCTCACAATGTCTCTTCTAAATTTTGTACATCCGGTAGTTTGGTTGCAGGTATGGAAGAAGATGAGGCCCCGTCAGAGAAACGAGGCATTTTCCTTTAGAGGAAATGGAGACCACGTGGTCATGTCGCATTGCGCGAAAGGAAAAGGATCTCTGGATGAGTATAGATTTTCCCTCATATTGATATTTTAAGCATCGATGGAGGGTGGATGGGACACAATGATACATTGCGTGAATCCGGAGCGTCAGAGGATCATATTATAGTGGAATTTCCCTTCAACATTGTAAAAGAGTTTGAAGCAACTTCTTACCTACTTGAATGGGTAGGACCACGATTCCTAAAATCAAGCTATTTGATTGTTAAATGATCGAAGGGCGAAAGGTGGGGTGACACTATGTTCTTTTGGTAACCTAAGTTGCTCGAATGTGTGCGAGGAGATGACGTTGAGTGCAGCTCCACCGTCGATCATAATGCGTTTAATATAGTGTTGTCGATTTGGTGTGATAAAGAGGGGAGCCTCCAAATCCTGCGAAGAAAGGGGAGGAATTTTGAATCTTCAAAAGAAATGGCGGTTGATGGTCTATTCAAACCAACAACCAACTCAAAGGGTTGGGGATCATCTGAATTCACTGCGATGTGACGCAGATTATCAATCAGAGCCTGGCGATGTTGCGGAGAGGATTGAATGAGGTCAAAAAGAGACATTTTGACCGAAGCCTGGGTGAGTTGTTTCATAACACTCTCCTCAACTGACACGGGAATTTGGGCCGAGGTGCAACTCGAATAGAGATCCGAGGTCTCGGGGATAATGAGGAAGGAGGAACTCCTTCGGGGAGAAATGACAACCCGTGGTCGAGATGCTGTAGATGAGGATGGATTATCATACTGTTGGGTTCTAGTGGCGATATGAATTGTGTCGATTTGAGAAGGTGGAAGATCATTTGGAGTGTAATCACTAGAAGTAGAGGCCTGAGTAGATCATTGGGGTTCAGATGGAGCTAAGATGATAGGAGGTGCTTGTTTCTCCTCCTCCAGCAAAAGATCACTTTCTTCCAAAAGGTTGTTGATGACAGATTGAAGAGCTTTACATCCCTCAGTATCATGACCCAGTACGGTGGTAAGCACAAATCAAATCAGAGTTAAACCAGGTAGGTTTAACTCCTTTAGGGTTATAGGGTTTAATCGGAGGAAGAGATATGGATGAAGATTGGATAAGTTGGCGAAGGATTTTAGTATAGAACCCGGTAGACAAAGATGAGGATAGAGATGATGAAGGCGCCTCTTTTACTTTAACAGACTGCCGAGGTAAAAGAACCTGCATGTTAGGTTTGACAGTCTTTTTAGGGATCATCTTATTTTTTTGGACATCTGGAGGAGCAGCCTTGGGCACTTGAGATGGAAGTAAGTGAGACATGATTGATTTTGGTGGAGGAGCCCCTAAAATAGATTTTGAAGATGATGGAGATGTGACAAGTGTTGTGGTCTTCAGAGATAAGGGAGGCTGCTTGGTCGAAACTAATGATGATTTAGATGATGTCGATTTAGATGAGGGAGAAGCTTCCAAAGTAGGTATAATCGGAGGAACAGAGGGTGCCCTGGTTTTTGGTAATGAAGATGATGATTACGATAAAGAGGAGGACGTCCTTTTAGTAGGTAAGTCCACTTTTGAAGTCTTTAGTGAAGAATGTGTTGTAGAAAGATGATGGTTTTGATAAGTGTGTGAAGAAGACGCCTTCTCAGCGGACAAATCCAATATTTTATGAGGCGCAGAGAGAGATTTTTGTGGGAAAGCACCAAGAGTCTTGATGGTTCGAAATATGGGCTTTCCTTTTTCAGGAATGGTGACAATTTCAACCGCATAAGGTGATTGTAACCTTTTCGGGGGAAGCAAATGGGGAGGTACTGATGGCGCAACGTTAGATTCCGGTTGTCTCGGTCTAAGTTTAGGAACCGAGCGTATAGGTGTTGGTGCTACTTCTTTAGATTTCCCCTTAATAGGCAAAGTAGCATTAGTGATGGAAGAAGTGAGTGATGAAGAAGCAGTTCCTTGCGAGGGGACTACTTCTGGTGCAGTAATTATGGGTGAAACTACTGTAGGAAAGGAGGAGAAGATTCAAAATCGAAGGCGCTTCCATCGAAGTCGGCACACCATTAGTACGTTCACCAGGGCATAGTCGCAGCAAAAATGGGAGAAACAGAAGTAGATGTATCCGCGGTGGAAACTCGAAGGGATGTAATTTCCTCGAGCATTGAAAGAATGTCTGATGATGACACAGATGAGGATGATACGGTCTTGGGTATGGACGGGAGATCAGACAAAGAAGTAGAGAGAGGTGAATCCGTATCTAACAATGTTGGAATATTCAAAGACGGGCTATCTGAAGATGGTGGAATCCTAGCGATTAACGAAGCGGAAGGAGGCTCTGATTCGGTCGATGTGTTTGCAGATGGCTTAGTTTTAGAAGAAGATTCTTCAGTAGAGATGAAGCTGATAGTATGAGTGTTTGGTTTTTGAGACTCTGAAGCATCATGGTTCGGGGAATGATTGGGAAAAGGTTGTTTAAAGACATCCAGTGCTTGATTTGGGGGAGCATTTGGGTTATCCAGAATGAGCTCGCCTTTATCAATTAATTTACGGACAAGATTTTGAAGGTCGACATCGTTCAATGTCATGACCTTTGGTTCTATGTAATCTTGTGAGAAGTCATTTTCTCTATACGGAGAATGGGCGTTCTTGGCTTTCATCAATATTCCTAATGGGAGGAAGTTCGATCATGTGAACTTCAACATTTTTCGAGGATAGAAGCATATGATTCCCCAATGAAGGCGAAAGATCGAGATGATGAGGTCCCTTTCGAGAAGATGAGAAGTCTCTTCGTGGTGTTTGATTAGAAGTGGTATCGGCTCATGGTGTTTTTAATACGATAGCGTTGGTGGATCCTGATTCCTATCTTTAGAAGTGGAAGGATTTGATTTGGTAAACCGAGAAACATGGTTTAGATTTAGAGCAGTTTTAGCTTCCCTTGTTTGATAGCGCGAGATTCAAGTTTGCGTGCCATCGTAAAGGCTTCTTCAAATGTATGAAAGGTTTGGATCCTTAAAGTGGAAGAAATATTATTAGCACAAGATCGAGTAAACAACTCGATCTGTTGGGATGAGGAAGGAGAAAGACAATTGGTTTATTATCCCTCTCCAAGCGAGCGGCAAAGTCTGCGATAGACTCATCGTCGAATTGACGAATGTTATAAAGATTTGTAATCAAGATCTTATGCGCGATATTTATTGAAAAGTTTTCAACAAACATCTGGGCCAATTTGAGAGAAAGAAAACAAGGAATGTTGAGGAATGTTATTGTACCATTCTAAAGCAGGACCTGCTAAAGACATAGGAAAAGTACGAAGCATAAGCTCCTGATCCTAGACTATGAGGTAGCAAGCATGTTTGAATGCTTGCAAATGTTGTTGAGGGTCCTCCCGACTATGAAATTTTGAAAATTTAGGAAGTTCCCATTGGGGAGGATAAGGCTTAAAAGCCACTGAGGGGTGAATGGGTTCATTACACACTTCTTCAAAAGAGTATGAAGGACGAGCCCCTTTGGTGGAGGCTTCCAAGTCTGTGATTTTCTTGAAAAGAATTTGAACCACGTCGGATTGAGGAGGAGGCACACTGGCATGTCCTACATAAGAAGCAAATGGTGGATGTTGTTGAGGTGTGTGGGGATTCATCTGTTGATTGATGGGATGATAAGAGGAGTAACCAGGGCGTTCAGGTGGCGCTGTGTGGGGTATTTCTTTGTGAAGGAGCCTATGTATAGGCAAAAGGCTGTGAGATAATAAGTGGTTGAGAAAATGAAGGTTGGATGATGGACGGAGCCTGTGATTGGTGGACTCCTATGCTTGTTGGCCGAATGGAATGAGATTGAGGAACATGGGTGCTGATTTAATTGGACATATTGGGGAACAAGACCTGAAAGAGGCTTTCTACTTTGCCGGATTAGGTATTAAGGGCACCGATGCTAGAGGATGGGCGAAGGTCACTGTTGCTGGAACATTGGAAGAAGGACCCACTGGAGGACGAGAAGCAGGAACCAACTGACTAGTCAGAGGGGGTTGACTCATAAAGGGTTGACCGACGGGACGATGGAGGGCATGGATGAATTAACAGAATATGCGATATGCGAGTGCACGAGATGCACTCATTATAGCAGAGCAGAGGACCTCTCAGAAGTAGGTTGTGGAATATTCGAGGTAACTGCGGTGTTAGGAATAGGTAAGACTATTTGAGAACTAGTCGATATGGTCGGTGGAAGAGAAAAAGGAGGCACAGGTGCACCACCCTTCTCCGTGGCTCGAGGCGAGAGAGATGATGCTAACTGTTCTACAAAAGCCTGGGATGGTTCACGAGAATAATCATACACTTGCTGGATTGGTGGTCCCTGATCAGATATTTGAATAGACTTGTGTACTAGGTAGTCCATGAGGGCTACGGATTGCGATCGAGGAATGCCCACGAAATTCAAGATCCCCGCGAGAACATATTCTCCGAGTCGAAGCGAGATGATATTCGAAGGACTAGGGAAGCCGGACGTGATGGGGTTGCTTTGGCACTCGATAAAAGGATTATATGACCAGGATGGGGAACAAATTAACAATGATGGTCCCGAGGAAGACACGGGGGTGCCGAAACATCCACACTAGTGGTGATCTCGGAGGAAGAAGGGGCTAATTGAGCCATTCTTCTAGATCAGAATCGAAAGTGATGACCGTCATAAACAAGCAGAAAAGAAGATTGACCTAACTAATGCACAGACAATTCAAGCAGCGTAGGTGATTATCTCTTTTAAGTTTTTATGCTTTTAAGAAAGAAAATATTAGGGAAGGCCTTTTAGAATAGGAACTACTCAGATAGCCAAACTAAGGATGGTTTGGGGGATGTTTTGGTGAGGAGTCCCGAAGGCACTTCAGTAAAAGACCGGTACGTGGCTTGATATAGGGGCCTACCCCCGCACTTCACACACTACTGCGATAAGGGAGTCGGGTGCTTTGCCAATATATACCAGAACTTCCGTGAATTTATAGCGCGGCCCGAGTACCACGTAGGCTCTTCCTCTTGGATGTCACTTCCAAGTAGGTGAGGCCAGGGAAAGAATTTTTGTTTAAATGCTTTATACCTAGTGATTTTGGCTTTGTGTGCAAGGGTGAAAAATAAAAATCAAATAGTGTCACTACCGATTTTGATCAATTTTCCAGCCTAATTAAAACTAGATGAAAAACATACAAAGAAATGACAAAGAAAGAGTTCCTTTTAAGCACTTAAAAACGAAGTGTTTGATTTCGATGAAGACAAGTCAAACAGATTCTTTCCCAAATGCGATTAAATTCTTTTTAAGTACCAACAATTGAAATGTTCGGATGTGATAGACAACAAACAAAATTTATTTATTTATTTTTATTTTTAGTTCCTAAAAAGGAGAAAACACCGTAAAAGAGAAATACCTGTAGATTTAGCTCTCCAAGGTGTGTGGACTTCAAAAAGCACGTTGTTGAGCTCTTCCCCTCGAACAATCCCACGAACAAGCAAAGTGCTCGCAAGAAAAGGTTAAGCAAACACCAAACAAAATCCAGAAAGATATATCCAGATAATGGTGAAACAGAATTTTATTTTAAGGAACTAGAAAAATTTCAGAAATAACAATTTCGCATAAAGAGCAAGATTGAAACGATGAAAGGAAACACTCAAGTTAGGCCCGATAAAAAAAAGTGAAGAAAAAGAACAAAGCTCAAAACTAAAAAGAGATGAACTTACCAATAAGGGACTTTGGTTGGGTCCCACCTAAATGCGTGCCAGAATGTAGATCAAGAATTTTGCACTTGTTACTGTCCGAGTTAATGCACCAAACTAAACACAAAAACCCCGAAAAATCCAATGAAATCGAGCACGATGGACAAGATCCGAAGATGTAGGCAGATAAGGAAGTTGATGTAGATAAGACAGTAGCACATGAGAAATTTGCACGCAGTAGATCCAAGTAAGCTGCGAGACACCGATGCTTGTGAGAAAAAGACCACGTTAAAGATATTTAGGTGGACTGCCCGAGAAGTGGATCCTGGGAAGCGATAGGCTCCCTTGGCGGATGTCATCCATGTTTTCAATTAAGTAAAGAAGTATACATGATAAAATATGTACGTCTGAAGACTAGATTTTACGATCAAAGTAATAAACGAGAATCTAAACAATGATGTAGAAAGCAATGTAAAAATAGCAAGCGTGAAAACAAAGTTGGATTTGTGTTACTGCGTCTTTTTTACTTTTGCAGGAGATCGGCGTCGATTAGGTAGAGTTAGCATTGATCGCTTTAAAATCGGCGTCGGCCCGTGCGGATCGGTGTTGACCGATATAGATCAACGTCGATCGAGATAAAGTGCGAGAAGATTTGGAAATCGGAAAGCGAAGGCCGAGATCGCAACGCGTCCCTTGGATCTGCGGAAGTTGGAGAGATACTAGCAAGACTCCACCGTCTTTGAGTGCGGGGAAAAGAGTCACCAGAAAATCAATGGAGACGTGCGATGTTGATGTGATAAGAGCAGAGTAACGGTGCTCCTCTCAGGGATTGATTTGGACAAGATCCACTCTCATTCGATAGATAATGTTCACACTTGATGCTAAAAGATCTCTCGTTCTCTCTCTTACAATCTGTGTCTCTGTGTCACGATCTATCTCTCTCTCTCTCTCTCTCTCTATTTTTTTCGTCCTCGTGTCCTCCCAGAACTGAGTTCTGGGCTTCCATTTATAATCGGCCGCTCCAAAAAATCGGCGTCGACCGAGTCACTTGGTCGGCGCCGATCACGGAAAGGCAGAACTCAGAGATGGCCAAAATGAGCGATTTCTGGAAAGATAAGAGTGATCCCTCCACCTCAAATATGGGAAATATCCCGCTTTGGGAGGAGGAGAAATAGGGGGGATATATGGATAGGATAGATATGGGGTAGATAAGTGGTTAGGATACATGTGAAAAGGTGTAATTAAATAGTTAATATTTAATTACTCACGGGTAAAACATAATGGGGTGAATTAAACTTAGGATAGGTGTTTAAATCACAAATCGAATAATACCCCAAGGGGATAGTGGTGATATAAACGTGCCCCAGGTTACCTGAGAGAGCAAATGCGCACGAGGGACACCAAATTGGATAATCAATTTTAGGTGTCTACACCTGGTCCAAACACGAGGTATATAGTACCAACTTGTCCTGATGCATATGTTGATAGCCATTCATACAACTCTATTGGGAAACAATAGAAGAATGTCTCATAGAGTTTGTGATACAAGTTCTCCTCCACCCATTTTCGTGCATCAAACTCAGATCCAGTACTAAACCTATGAGAAAACTCATCCTCCATGTTTTTGAGCCACACTTCGATACTATCCAAGGTCAAGCACTTTGTCATCACACATTTCTCTCACAATAGCTTCAAAAGAGGTCCCGAATCGAAACCAAGATGTAGTCATTATTTTACCCTCAATACTTCTTTTCTAACCCTAAGCGCGACTGACCTATCATCCAACATAAGTTGGGAAATCACCTAAGGTGCGTAAGCGGGTGCCGAGCTCCTCCTTTATGTGAGCTTGTAAGAGAGTTTTATTATTAATGGAGGATTTATTTGCATCACAAAAGCTAAATAAACATTGCACGAAGCACAAGAAACCATATCTGAATCATGATAAGCCAAATAACATGAGGGTTTACACCCATAAACAAGATGTATAGAATAGATCCATGTATATTGATTTAACAGAGTCTTTGGTAGCCATACTACATTCAAAAGGGTCATCTTAGACCATATACACTAAATGACAGAGACTCAACTCCTGCAAGCCTATCTGATTAGAGATCCTAACTATAATTTTCCCATTCTTTCCCTTATTACAAATCAGTACCCATACATATGTTTTATGGTATCCCTTACAACCCTATGGCACTAAGTACTCTAAACCCTAAAGCACCATGAACTCTAAACCCTTAGAATTTTACAAAGACTTCGTTACTCTCCTTCTCTTTCTCTGCATTCTCTATGCATTCTCTCTACATTCTCTTGGTGTGTTTACGTGTGTATGTTCACTCGTCCCAAACATCTCTTTAAATAGGATCATTGACCATTGCCATGACTTCTCTTCTGAGAAGATCGTGTGCCAAGTGTTGATGTGGTCCTCCATTGGTGAATGTTTATCCTCTTTCTGCAAACCTTCCACTAAGCGTAATGATGCCTCGGGAATATTCACTTTATTATCACCGAATCACAAAGACACCCCGGATGTTAATCGAGATTTCTCTTTGATCACTCTAACCATCCAGTGTGATTGATAACATGGGTACTATCTCCAAGTTGTGGGACTTTCGCTACTGAGATAGACCTCCAGAGAAAGTCGGTTTCGCTCTTAAACTACTCCTGCCACAATCTACTCTAATGCAGAGAAATTAGCTATTCAAACCTAAAATTCCAAGGACCGAGAGAGAGAATGCATAAAATGAAAGCCTACACTAAAGCGGTGATACACCGAAAAAGAGGGTGTGAGAGTAATCTCCAAATGTGTGAAATACTGAGGAAAAGTGCACACTAGAAGAGGTGATGTGATTCACCATAATCCAAAGAAATGCATCTACAACAATATTCCAAGCACACACAATGATAATGAACTCCGCAAGAACATAATAAATAGACACAATATACTTGTAGAAAGATTAAAGGGGCAAGAAGAATGCAAGAAAACACAAAGAGCGGGGAAGATACATCCACAAACCGATATTTTATTGCTTCATGATATGCTGATTCAATCTATTACGAGATAAGGGCTCGGATCACCATGCAAGGAGTCCACTACAAGGGCCTGCAACACACTGGCTTCACAAAGAAATTTTGACAGAGCTTTGTTACCCAAAACTCTCTCCCTTTACAATAAGCCCAACACTCCATTTTATAGAAAAATGAGAAGGAAAAGAGAAGGAAAATGGAAATCCTGAAATCTGTCCTTCAACCACCTGTAAGAGGCATTAAATTGAGTGGAATGGGTATGCATTACTTGGAAAAGGCTCCCATACTGTCCCATGTGCTGCAGCAGAGAAAGAATGATGACCATGCCTATTAAATGCACTCCCAGCTACCAAATAAAACACTGTTCTGAACCCGGCCACGTTTTCTTAAAAATCTCAATCAATTTCTGATCAAATCTAGAATTTCTTGATTTTTGTGCATCGGGCTCAGAAACATGATTCCAACGGTACCAATTTTGTGCGATTTCGTTGAGAAATGCAAAAGTTATGGCCTTCGAGTGTGGGCAATGCTTTTGGGCCCGCAAGAGTTTTGTCATTTCGACGGGAATGAGCATTGATTGACTAGGGGCCGAATATGTTTCTTTTATTTAAATATATCTACCCTCATCAAAATTAAGAAATCCAGTTTACGTAGGCGTAGAGGACGTCGTGCTTCTCCGAGAAAGTCCAATTTTATGAAAATCGGAGCTCGAGTCAAAAGTTATGGCGTTTGAAGTTTAGGACCAAACGTTGACTTTTCTCCTATGCCTGCCATTTCATTTGGCGTCCCATGGCGTCCCTTTGTCCCATTTGGTTTTGGTGCTGAAATTTCCCATTTCGCCGATCCAATGGCTGTTCGCATACTTTTAGCCCCGCGTCCCATTTGCTTTTGGATATGCAGGACAAGTGGCTTGATCACTAGGTTTACTTTCTTTGTCCCAACTGTCCCGGGACAAAAGTTCTCATTTCGGCCGGTTCGCCGGTTCGCGTACTTTTGACCCGCGCGTCCCAGACTTTTTCGGGCTGCCTTGACTCATTTCGCCTTGTTGGCGTAGGATTCGCGTTTTCTTGTCGCTTAGTCCCAAAGCGACCCTCTCAGCAGTTAGTCGATTTTTTCTCTGTCGAACCGGAATTTCGCGCCCGCCGCGTACTTTTGTCCCATTTGTCCCTGCTGCGTTTCGGACTGTTTGTGCTGATTTCACCCGGTTCGGCCGGTTCGCGCTTTTCTGTCCCAAACGTCCCAGAGGCGACCTTGAGCGGGACTTAGCCAATTTTCACGATTTTTCCTGGATCAACCTATTTGCCTTCTGCAACCTTTTTTTTTGCATTTTCTCAGAACTTACTCTCTTCCTCTTGGACAGGGGAGTTAGACAAATATGAGGGGACCCTAGAAACATGACTTTTCGCCCTGAATCAATATAATTGCTTGCATGTTATCAAAGTTACCTTGGGGGTGAATTTTGGATAACATTCACTGCGTGGAATATCCTTTTCTTGACCTCGAGGTTCCAAGTGAGTACCTTATCTACTTATCACGCTTAGTTAGGTCCTCACATTTTTCCTCAAGTGACTCTGTGATACTCGGATACTCTTACTAAGTCCTTTAAACCCTTGTTCTACCTCCAGGTGTGCGTCTTGGTTTCACTTAAACCCTTCTTAAACCCCTTTTTCCTGCGTAATTTTCCCTGAATGCCCTTCTATCTCTTGATCTTGCGTGGTCACGCCTAAAGTATGCCAATATTTTAGGGTCCAACATGTAGGATGTGTTAGAATCAAGAGTTATAACAATAGTCTCATAAATAACTTTCTCAATAAAAAAATCGGTTTCCATTAAAAATATATGATAGACATTTTTCGATTCTACATATATAGATAATATTTAGGTAACTAATAAGATAGATTGTATAGGAGTTACATTTATAAATTTAAAAGAGATAATCGAGTCTTAGTATTTTGAAGCTTTTGCTATATATTTATCCAAAAATATGAATCTAACCTATAAAAGGTATTCAAACTGACATTTTTATTGTAAAAATCATATTAGAAAATTGTGGTGTGATTTTTTTATAAAAACTTCATATATTGTTAGTAAAATCACATCTTCCTTGTTTTCTACCAAAATTTAATGATTCAAAATATTAGGAATCTTAAATAGATAAGAATAACACTCCTTTTAAAAAAATGATCTCGTGAAGAAGACAAAACCATATATTTCAAATAGATTAGAGGCGTGAAGGAGCTTATAGGAGAGTGTTCAAGCCGTGAACAAAGCATCTAATTATTGAAAAACATTTAGCATAAAGTCAATTTTTTTATAAGATACACAATTTTAAAGTTTTATATGTAAATAGGATCTCACATAAATAAAATGAGCATGTTTATAAAATAAATACACAAATTAAAGAAGTTTACAATTAAAAAAGAATATGCCTTGAACATGTGTTATTTTGAGATTTGAGTCTTATCCATCATGATCGCCACAAAATCACATAGGCTCTTCATTAACATAGGCGAGAGAGGAGGATTCAATTACAATGTTGGAGCAAATATAAACATTTTCCATGCAAATATTTTGGGAATAAACTCTCACTACAAACCTAGATCTAATTATTGGATGGATTTGGTAGCATGTGTTAAAAGGAATTGCAAAAATAAAATCATAAATGACTTTTTGCATAAAAAATATTGGTTCTAATAAAAACATATGACAAGTATTTTTCAATTCTAGTCTATTTGTTTATGGTGAATGAACACAAGTAGAATTGGTGTGTTGTCATTGAAAAAGTTGATTGATTGAACTTTAACACTAATTAATACCAAAAGTGCTAAACAATTAGGTGATTTATGTAACATACATCATGTAGATACCAACTCACTAT
Organism: Taxus wallichiana var. yunnanensis; assembly: GCA_018340775.1. Lineage (NCBI taxonomy): Eukaryota > Viridiplantae > Streptophyta > Pinopsida > Cupressales > Taxaceae > Taxus > Taxus wallichiana. The sequence goes on along the minus strand of CM031239.1, from coordinate 639,858,278 downwards.
TAGATATTGTAGCCTATATTTTACCACCAACATCCCAAGGCATGTTGGCACATCACTCATCTTTTCCGAGTGCTCACCCAAAGTATGCAAGGGTACTAAGTCCTCTTTATGGCAGCTTGCTCAAGAAGTTAACATGATTATACAAATATTCCAAATCCATAACAAATAAACAAGTATATTGCATTACATAAACCAGATCTAGATCTCAATCATAAACAAGATTAACTCATACCAGAATCAAGATTAACTTTACCATGTAAGAATCATCTAATAGATGTGTCAACAATCAATATCCAACCACAAAGATCTATTATATTAATTGTTGTAAAAACGAATTTGTTACATACATAATAATGTCACCATAAGTCATGCGTGCTCATAAACTTGCAGCATAACACTAACAATATTTGGTCTCTCTAAACCGTGTAAATGAATACATATTTATAGGGGTGGGGACTTTCCCTTCAAAGCCTGCACTTTCAAAATAGGCTAAATGCTAATAATAGCCATACGTCTTTACATGATAAATACAAGAGCATGCAAGCTCGCTATTAATAGATTATCTAATAATACAACAGTAGTATAATCTTATTAATAACTCCAAAACTATGCATGGCACTTGATCTTCTACTTGTCCAAAATAGCCTTTGTGTGCTCTTGAGTCCTCTACAAACGTGCTTTGCACTCCATGTCCAAATTTAGTGCTAAACTAGAAAACAACTAAGTCTCGACTCTTTGCTCTCTTGGGCACGCCTATTCCACTATATTTTCACACGTATATACATACCCTATGTTCTATCATCTTTCTACCCGCGCACCCATTCCTTATGCGCCTTTCACACTTAGGCTATACTTCATCAACCCAACATTACCCCACACTAATTTCATTATAGAAGTATGTCAACAATGGGAAACCATAACTTATGTCTCCATGAAAAATAATAAAGAATGAAAGAATAATTATACAAAGAATGAGAAAATACTCGGTGCCCTATTCTTCCATAAGAAGAATCAACTCTGGATATTTGTTTTTAATCTCTGCCTCTAAGTCATTCCAATCACTTAGCATTTATTTGTTTTATCCGGAATGTCTACAAGTATTGCTTCCATCTCATCAAGAGTCATGTTCTCACCTTCATTCTATAGCACTCTGAGAACATTGTCCATGCTTGACACCATTATCTCCATGACATCCATTCTTTGCGCTATCAATTTCCCGATTTCCTTTATTTTCTCCTTGTGCAGGTCTAGGACTCTGCCAGCACGTCGTGCTTATACATTATCAAAGTAAGCCTCTTCACACGGCTAAGCATTTCGGGAACCTCTTTACTACTTTCTAAACCTCATCCTCTTTTGTCATGGTTCTTGTCTTGATAATCACATCTGGAGCCATGCACATGTTTAATGTCAAATTTGTCTTCTTTAACTCATCCTTCAGAAGTCCGTAATAATGCCTCATAGCTTATAATCTTGTGTCATATCTGAATTTGCCTTAGCCTTTTGCGCATGTTGGATGCAACATCCTTGGGTTTTGGCATTCTTACGGGCCCCTCATCTAAAGCACCATATGAACTAAAGTGTGTAAGTAGTGTAAAATAGACATAAACTCTTGTGTAAATTTATCTTCCGAATTCGGCCTCTTCTTCAAAATCTCATCCCCAATTTATTCAACCATATCTTTGATTATTGAACGTGTTATTAACTTCACTTGTTTCTTTTTTCTTTTGTTAGGTGTTTTATTTCAGTATCCTTATCCTTCTTATCTTCCAAGAGCACTTGAATATTTTCTGCTTTGTCTACGTTTCTATGCGTAACTTCTCTGAGATACCTTTTGTCAAAACATTGCTCACTGTTCATCGAGACATCACAACCAAGCTTAACCTATGACATGGCGCGAAGTGTGGTGCCTTTTTCAACCTGCGTGACACACATGATTCCTCACATACATCAAAATTGGGCTCATCCATATGAGTCTGCATGCTCCAAGATAGTTGTTTTACGTGTTCATGTAGTTGGTATGTCATAAAGGTCCTTAGGTTCCAAAGTACTTTGAAACTTGCACGTGTATGATATTGGTTGGGTCATCAATGTACCCAATTGTTGGTGTCTCATAAATACCTTTAGCTTTCTCCTTACATATAGCGTCTTATGCACTTCAGAACATCAACGCTCGAATCTCAGACCGGTCCTTCACCTATCAGTGTAGTATGGGGCACACACGAAGGCCCGCTCTTATCTACTTCTAACTATATTTCCTTCATTTCCTCTATGTCCTTCTTCAGATTCATCCACCTAAGGCTCTTCTACATCCTCGGTCTTCCTTGGAGTATTGACGCATTATCTTCATATTTATCTTCCTCATCATCCTTCGAGGGAATATACTTGCACCTTTTCTTCTTCTTTGGCTCTACCTTCATAGGTGAAGTTCTAGAAGTTGACCTCTTGAGGGGTTGTGAGGTCCTCGTGCTCGATTCCTTGTTCTTCTAAAGCACTCTTTTAAATTAAGGTTCCTCGGGAAGTTTGTTCTATCTCCACCTCCATTTGTAAGGTCCCAACACTTCATCTTCTTTTGTAGTGGAGGGTTACCTCATGCTCTCTTCTCTCAACAATAGGTTATTTTCTACCCCTGTGCTCCAAGCCACCACTATCTTTCTGCGAGTTTTCTTCCATTCCTTCTTCTTCCTCAAGGGCAAAGTGTCTTCTTCATCTTGTAATGTGCCCATGGTATGCTTCCCCTTAGGTGGTCTAGGGAGCTTGAATTCATTTTCAACATACTTCCCATTTTCCAACCTTGGTTTGAGGTGAATATATATAAGGGATTCCCAAACTTCCCAATGGCCAAACTCATAGCATTTATGTTAATATCATATGAGATTAATTTTTCAATATATGCAGACTTACTTAGATAAATGTAAGTCTTCCCAGAATGTGGTAGTTGCGAGTCTACCTTATCTACATTGAAAAGAAAGCATGTGTCACGAAAACTGTGTATAGATGCCAGTAAGTAGCACGCGGTGAAGGCATAAGGGATATTACACCAAGGGCTCCACTTCCCATCCTTCATCCCGAAGCGCCCTATACAAAAGTATTGATACACTACAAACTGTACTTGTTTATCTAATACGAAGGTAGATCCTTGGGTATTCTCCACTCCTCGGAACATGACGTGGAGCGCTCATACCTGACTCTTATCTCTATTTAAAGGGGCCACTCATGGTTCCATCACATGTGTACTTAACAAATATCTAATTTCCAAAATACAA